>JANZXP010098914.1:0-20658 GCA_027576715.1 Erythroxylum flavicans
ATTACAATTCCATGGTAACAAGATGTCCTTAGGATATTTCATAAATTTAGGTATCTTTAATATTATATAATTAAAATTATAAATAGTAAAATATTAAATTAAAAGAAAGAAAATAAAAATTGGGAGTAAACTATTTGATAAAGTATAATTGTTTATGTTAATGTAAACACAAATGAAATTTACGCATTCATTATGCTCATAGTAATAGCAGCACGAATACTAGCCATTTCGTCTACCTGACCAAAAGAGCAAATATCATCATGTATTACATCATCTTCATCGCACAAGTTAAGCTCTCCATCCACGTCATACTTTTTGAAATGAGGATCATCTTGAGAATGACGACGGATATAGTTGTAAAGTGCCATAGTCGCGACCACAATTTTCACTTGCTTATTAAATGGATATCCCAACACTGTTTCAAGTATGCGCCACTTTTTCTTCCATACGCCAAAGGTCCTTTTAATTAAACTCCGCAATGATGAATGAATATGATTAAAAGTCTCCTATGGTCCACTCGGTGGCAGGAATATGATTAAAAGTCTCCTATGGTCCACTCGGTGCACTGCCACTACGGAATTATGAGAGGTGATACCTTTGGTTTCTATAAGGGCCTAAATAACCACTTCTATTTAGATATCCAACATCCACTAAGTAATATTTACCTGTAATATGCAATGCATATTAGAGATGTACAATGAAGAAATTTTTTCAAGGAATGAACTTAAAGTCATGTATACATAGTAATCATATAAATTAACGACATATGTATAACTTTTACCTTGGGGAGGTTTTGGAAACTTTACACAATATGAATTGAGGGCATTATTGTATATACGAGCATCATAAGCAGACCCTTCCTAACCAGCCCAAACAGATGTAAATAGCATATCGAAATTGCATATTGCCATTACATTTTCAGTAGGTTGGCCTTTTCGTCCAATATAAGGCACTTATAGTGAAGGTGGTAGAGTTGCCTTTACATGAGTTCCATTAATAACACCAATGTAATTTTGAATATATAAGAAAAAAAAGTATGTGCAAAAATGTTAGTTCAAATTTTTCATAAAAATTGAAAAAAAATTTACCTTGAAGTGAGGCTAGTAGCGAGAGTAATTTTTTATCTTCAAAAGAACTGTTTTGAATTCTAAATTAGGCGGATTTATGATGTCTATAGCCATGTTGGCTACAATATCTAATACGGATGCAAAACTCCCAGAGACGGTCTTGCCAAAACGTTGAAAAGTTTCTTGAACATTTCTATTACTTACTCCATGTTCGAGTGTATATAATAGCATCCCTAATAACTTCATAGGACTGATATCCCTGGTGTCTCTAAAATTATATTTGACTTGCAGCTCATGGCATAACATCATAAATACTCTTTTATCCATCTTAAACATATTCAAACATCTTCACTCATTGCCACCTAGGATTTCATTAATTTTGCTACTTCCATAATAAGGAAAAACTATACATGGTTCCTTACGCATATGTTGATTATATCAATCTATGATCATGCAAGTGGCTGCACTTAAAATTACATTATGCTCAAATTCTTCATCAGAATCACTTTGATATACCATACCTGCAATGAACACTACTTATTTAGACTGAAAAACTATGGCATACGAAATGACAATATCCATAAGTCATACAAACCAAAGAAAAATGACAAAAATAGTGAAAAGTTTGATAATATTAAATAAGTCAGAAGTCTAAAATAAGAAAATAAAAAGTTCTAACGCTATCCATTTATTCGAAGTACCAATTCCTATAACAAAGAACTGCCTAAAAACATCATGGCTCTAAATTAGACATCATAGACAAAAAAGAGCCACTCGATTTCTTCAATTATTGCCTTTGAAGTCAACCAACTTTAATAACAGCATTTAGTAATGCTCTAAACCACTCTCGCTCAGTTTTGTCTTCAAAAAGCTCAAGTGAAAAATAATATAAATCACACCTCGTTCAATTTCTATTAAGGCATTTAATTGTGTGACCACTTTTTCCCAACTACAACTTGGAGCATCTATTTTCACCATTCTAGATGCTTTTCTTTCTTCATTTCTCCTCTTCAAGATCTCCACAAGAGAATCTGTTGCATGAGATACTTGTTTACTATTAGAAACTTTTCATTTACCCTTTTTTATAGCTTGAAATTGAGATGCAGATCTTTTCTTATTCCTGTGTTGGTTACTTGCAAAGCAGGATAATCCAAATTTAGCTTTTCCAGGTCATTGTTATCTTCACTTAAATTGATTGGCCCTTAAGAATTTTGTGATGGTAACACCCCAATAGACGGTGACCATGCAGCATCACCTGTGGCAACCACATCCATAAATAATATGTCTAAATCATCTTCAAATTCCAAGCCTTAGTTGCAAAATGTTGCTACTTAGGGTACTACCTGCAAAATTTAATAGGTTACTATAAATTAGTAAATTAAATATTATAGTTATAGTAATAAATATATATATTATCTAGTGTATAATGTACCTTCAGTCTTTCCTCCTACCATTCAGGAGATGCAACAATTGTCTATTTTTTAGGATCCTAGCTAAGGCTTGTTTCTTTTCCCTTAAGTTCCTTCCATAACTTCCAATTCTTCTTGAGTTCATCCCATTTATTTTTCAACTAATTTTTGTTATAAATCTTGTTTGTTGTTGCGTTAAAATTGGTAACCAGATTGGCCCACCTAGTCCTATTGAAGTGTGATGTAGGGCAATTACCTGCTTCTACTTGAACTTTACATGCATCTATGAAAATATTTATGAGACGTCTATCCTATTGAGCTTTTTCTGGATGTGCAAGATTCTTTTGGCTCACCATCTACAAATAACACATAAAAAATTAATTAGAATGATAATAAATGGTGTGGTGCAACTATCATAAAGCAATAATCCATTCAAAATAATAGTGTAAAGAAAAAAGCCTTCAGTTCAGAAGTATGCCAAGTAGGACAATCCAACATAACCTATGAATAATGCAAGACTAGCATCTTCGAGTTCAATACTCGATCCAGTGGCTTGCTATCTGAATTGCAAGATTAATCAAGGACTAGAAATGCCAAAACTCATATATTGGAGCTAACATTTTTCATTTTATAGCTCATGTTGTGGGAAAAAAAACAAGTAGTTGTTACATAAACTCCATACCAAATTAAAATATAAAAGCTACTGTACCAAAAGGAAAAAAGAAAAAAACACGAAGACAAGGAACACAGAGAGCCAGAGAGAACAAAGAAGACGATGCGTTGGACTTACTTTCGATTAGTTTAGTGTATAATGGAAGATAATAATTGTCAGAAGGTTATTAATGGAAAGTAGAATTTCTACAACAGAAGTACTTTCCTACCGTAACCCTCTTTTTACTTATTAATTTCTGTAGTGGCGTCATACTATCCTCCAACCTCCGGTTGTTCGCCTGCAGATCCAAACACATGACTGCATTTGGAAACTACGGTGGATAAGTACTTATCCCCACCTCACTGATGCCTAAGCTCCCACCTCACTGATGCCTAGGCTTTTCATACATTCAAAATCCACAGCATGTAAAGGGTAAGACACAGGAAGAAGAATAACCAAATCTATTCCAGTCTCATCCTTCATATATGTAGCAACAACCTCATTTGCTGACTTGCTTACACTCACTGAAAAGTTCTCATCAGTAAAATTGGCATTTTTTATCTGCATCAAGAACTAAATGCCACTGCTTCAATATAATCACTACAAAGAGCATCAAGCTGGTTTTGTTTTAGCACTCTTATCATCACTGACTAAAAGGGTAAAACTACTAAGAGATATTATGTATATAATTGAGAAAAAACAAATATGGGTGCCAGAAAGATGGTTCACACAAACTTCCAATAGCAACTAGATTGTAATATAATAAGAAACATTTAATTTGTCTAAGTGAAAATTAGGATATGAGGATCAGGGATACTGGAACACGGCAATTGCCATTAAAAAGTACAATATATACAATTGAAAACACCAATTCGATAAATATTTCTAGTTTAAACAAACCCGAGAGAGTTCATTCACGATTAGAGGAGGGTTGCACCACATCCTCAAAAATGACTCAATTTGAGTTGATTTTGAACAGTCACGTATTTCAGTGAACCACTCTTGAACATAAGTGGGGAGAACTTGAAGCATCAATCCAACTAAGACTTTAGTAAGAGAAGACATCTTTTGCAATTCAATAGGCCAAAGAGATTCCACAGCAAATAGCAAGGAGCCTATTTTGATGGCACGTCTTGCTGCACTTATAGCTTCTGACACACCAAGCACCACATCTTTCATTGATTAATCATAACTATACAAGAATGCCCCTTCAAATTTTTCTAACCTAAAAAACCTTCCTTTATTTTTTGGAAAAGGACCCAAAACACTGTTTGATCAATCATCAAGTAAAAAAAGACAAACATTTATTAAATATATCCTTGCAACATTAATATGTATAAGAGTAAGACACATCCTCTAACCCACGCATAAAGGGGAATGAAGAAATAGAATCCCTTTAGTTATACGCCGTATTAAATACTCGCAGAATTGTAATTGTGACAGTATGAAAGTCTAATATCGGCCAAAGCAAGCTACTTTAGCTATGAATAACTATTTAGACTTCATGTTATCAACATCAAGATTTAATCTTCTGCGTACAGAGCATGGATAAGGCTAAATATCATGGAAAGTTTCAATCTTTTTTGCTTTTCATTGATAAAAATGGTAAAGTCATTCACAAATGATAGATTCCCCGCAGGGTATTGCTTCATAGATTTTAAAGGCTCACAAATTTGAGTTAACCAATATAAAAGGTCACTTAATGTATAAACCTGAACAAAAGACAAAAATAATTTTCCTTCTTCCCAATTCGCTAAGCATCTAAATTCCTATAACTGATCATAACAAAAACTGTGAAAATCCCATATGGATACACCATTAAAAAAGTAAAAAGAAGAAGCACAAAAACTAGAACTACCCACGTCAAAAAGTATAGAAATAAGGAAGAAGAAGAAAAGAAAAGGACCAGAAAGTTCGAAACAAAGTGAAAAGAACATAAGCTGATTACAAAAACAAAACTTACAAAGCATTAGTATGTTGTATATCAGCCTCCAAGATGTTGAGAGAGTCCTAATATGAGGACTTGGTTAACTGGCGATACATAATCTCCATCTCTCACTAACAAAGTTAGTTCCTCCAAGAAATCAAACCCACAAAATAAAACCAAACCAGGGAGTTCTCGTCTCTCTCTACCTCTAAAACTCTTTTTCTGGGGGTACTTAGACAATCACTGCCTCTATGTTTTTGTGTAGAGAGAAGCACTAAAATGGTCAGAGACAAAGAGCAAGTGTACAAGAAAGTATGTGAGATTCATGGAAGAAATGAAAGCGAGAGAGTGGCAGAGCATACCTCGGCCTTTAAGAATCCTAAAGCTCGATCTAGGACAGAGATGTTCCATGAATTAACAGGGAAAGGAAAGAGTTAAGCAGGAAGCAAAATAAAAGAAAGACAAGGAATCAGCTTGGCTGAAGTGAAATAAGCTGAGGCATTGGACGTTTGGTTTAATTAAAACTAGTTGAAACGTCGACGTTTTATTTCAATCATAGAATAGGACCAATGTTAGTGGCACAGGTGATCTGGTGCCTCTCGTAAGCCGTTGTTTTAGAACCGTCGTATAGTAGCTATCAGGATTACATTAGTTTTTTATTATTTAAATGCACTCTTTCTTTTCAACTAATGCCTCTATTTTCATTCATTTAAGGGATTCGTACTACAATTAAATAACTGCCACCTACATTTTACTTTTTTTTAGATCATTTATCAACTCCACTTACTAAATCATTCAATGCAGTAAAATTTTATTGATGGTTATTTATCAAACGTCGAACCTTCACAGACAAAAGGAAAGACACTAAAAAATCCAGATATTATGTGCTAAAGTATACAGTAAAAAGAAAAAGATTAATGATAGGTCTTATATAATGATATGACAAAAAATTTTCAGTCGTACGTCGCCCATTTGAAACTATAAACAACTTATTAGGTGTCATATTAGTTTCATTTAAAATGATGAGTTTTTTATTATTTATCCTTCAATCTCGAAGTGGGTTTGTATCGTCTCAGAGACGTTCACCAGTGAATATATTTAAAGTTGCTGGTCGAGTTTTGAACTATAATGAACCACATATTTAATTCATCATATCCTCCGTCTTGCTATATTTAAGAGGTTTAAGCTTCATTTACCCAGTATTCGTAAATTCTTGGCTTTTCTTTCATAATATATTTGTAGAGTTATTTCATTTTTTATCAATCTAGTAATTATATGTGTTTAATGAAATTAAAAAAAAAGAAATAACGTGTGTGACATGCACCAAAATGCCAACTCTATTATGACCATTTTATTGTATATTTCCAGTCCACTTTCCACATATTATATATTACATAGTAAGTTTCCTCCATGAATAAGTTGTCAAAATCACTTTTCTTTTATCTCTATATCTTAAACACACGTGCAAACAAATATAGACAGTGCATAATGAATAATGAAGAAAATGTTATAGTTTTTTACTAATCTTAGTTTATGTCTTTTTTTAATTGCTTTTTCTATATTCAATTTAAAATAAATATATTTGTTTTAATTCATTCAATATGATCATAATAGATTTTTTGCCCCAAAAATATATATAGACAATATTATATATTATATGCATATATTTATTTTTAAGAAATCTTCAAAAGTTATCATGTAAATTTTTTAAAAATTTTAATATGGTTACATTTATAGTATACAATTATTTATTAATTTTGCTATAATAACTAAATACAAAATATATAAAATAAATTTTAAAATACTATTCTATATTCAATTTAAAATAAATATATTTTTTAATTCATTCAATATGATCATAATAGATTTTTTCACATGAGAAATATAAATAGACAATATTATACATGCATATATTTGTTTTTAAGAATCTTCAAAAGTATCATGTAAATTTTTTTAAAAATTTTGACTAATGCGTGATACATTATGAAACCATATATTATTTTATTAAAAATTAAAATATGTTACAAAATTAAGTTAACATATAATGTTTTTAAATATAAAAGAAATTAACTATTTTAAGTAAATATATGATTTATAGTAAAGTTACTGCAAACAATTCTCAAAATGTACTTGTTTTTAAAATGATTTTAAGTTTAAATGTCAAATAAATCTTTTATATGATAATTAAAACGTCTTATAAAAGTAAAAAATTAATATCCATTTATAAAAAGTGAAAAGTTAATTTTTATTTAAAAGATTAAAATTTTAAATTATTATTATGACCCAAACTTTTGCATTAATTCTTTATCGTCATACACCACTAGTCATTAGAGACCCATATTTTAGGTCCAAGCATACGACTTTAGTCACACTATCACAATGTTCGGCAGATAAAATTTTAAATATTACTCCAATGGCATTTTTGAATTAATCACAAACTTTGATTGTTGTTACATGTACAATATACCAGTATTTATTAATTTTACTACAATGTCTCAATACCAAATATATTAACTTATTTTTAAAATACTAACCTATATTCAATTTGAAATAAATATATTTGTTTTTATTCATTCAATATGATCATAAAACATTTTTTCACGCCTAAAATATATGTAGACAATATTATATATGCATATATTTATTTTTTAGAATCTTAAAATTTTATGTAAAAGTTTTTAAACTTTAGACTAAAGCATGATACATTACAAAACCATCTATTATTTTATTAAAAATTAAAATATTTAATAAAATTAAATTAACATCTATGGTCTTTTAATTATACAAGAAATTCACCATTTCTAGTAAATATATGATTTTATAATTGAGTTATTACAAACAATTCTCAAAATGCTTTTATTTTTATAATGATTTTAAGTTTAAATGTCAGATGAAGCTTTTCTATCGTAATTGAAATGTCTTATAAAAGTCAAGAGATTGAAATCCATTTATAATCAGTGAAAAGTTTGATTTTTTATTTAAAGCATTGAAATTTTAAATTTGTTATGAATTTATATCATATTTATAATTTGATAATTATTTGATAATATAATAATATTTTAATCAATAATTAATTCAAACAGTTATTTTCAATGACTTCTTAAATTGTATCATTAGAGAATTTGATAAATTAAAGTAATATAAACTTATTGAGAACATTGTATATATGATTTTTTCAAAATTATTAGTTTCTTTTTAGCTGAAAATTTATATTAATTTTATAACTACTTTGCATTAATTTACACTATATCTTAAAATTTTCCAACATAGTGTAAAATTATTTCATTCTAAATTATCAATTACTACTAAAAGTTATTAGCAAAATATAATTATTTAATACACAATTAAATTGTACACATATAAAAATTATTATATAATTATACAATGAAATAAAACATTTTCATGTTGATAATTTTATCTTATTTTTTAATTTATGGCTTTATTTTCCTTCATTTTTTCAATATCTTTTTACCGTGTATAGTTGTTGGTTATTTTTCCCTTCGTTCTAGGTTTGTCCGCTTTCAAAGATGGATAGAAATGCTAAGAGGTGGAAAAAGTACACTAAAATGCTAGAAAATAAAAAATGTGAGCTTCTACAGCGACGTCGAGAAGCTTATGCTGCAAAGAAGAGTAATACTACTCTTTCTTTTTCTGGTCGTACAAATAAAAGGTGTAAAACTGATATGTCCAAAATGACAAATAATTTAGATCGAGCTGAGTTATCTATAGGAGAACGTTGATGTCAATTAGTTCGTGATCAACATGGTTATTCTACCACTGATAGCATTATTGTACATAAACAATTGTTTCTTCATCCATCCAACAATTAACTGGTACAAAATCCATCTACTGATTTTAGCATGGATCATGCAAGTGTGAATCATTAATCTCTTCGGCTTGGGGAAGTTGTCCGTACATAATCATTAGTTCAAGTGTCTAACAATATGCATCACAATTTAGATTGTCCAAATATATCTTCCTCTTCTGTTCTATCCACCTCACTGGCAACTATTGAGGTTCAAGGTATAAATCTTCTTAGCTATATTCTTTGTAATTTTCTATTATTATTCCTCCTCAAAGTGATAAACTCTTTTATAAATCTTTTTAGGGATAAACCATCATCGTTCTCAGTCAAAATTAGCAAGCCTAAAGAATTGTCTTGATGAATCTCTATAGCTTCTTTTTGTTCCCAACTATGAGCATTGTGATGCAAAAAGATTCTATTTAGAACCCCAATTATGATGTTGTTCATCAGGAGAGATTACCATTATTGCTGGTTAAATGTCATATGCTCTAAAACGATTATTTATTGATGGTGATGAAGAGTCTGAGCATTTCTGGAAGAATGTTTGTTATATAATAATAATGTGGCTTTTACTTCGTATGGAACTAGGTATGATCGAGAGTTAACAAAAAATAAGAAAAGTGTTTATACATTTCATGTTTAAGGTCAAGTTTATCATTTCCTTGCAGTTTAGTTTCGACAACTGATTGAATGTCTAGTATCCAACTCTATTTTTTTGATACTGATGGGAACATAAAAGAAGGACAAAAATTTGTGATAAATTTCGTGAGGATACATTAAAATTGATTATGACAGTCCTAGAACATAATCCCTATACTAAATTCTTCCAGAGTCTTAAGGTCATTTTGACACTTGACAATCATACAACAGTCTTGAGGTGTTATCCTAGCCTTGATCAACGTGTATACAATCTTCCTACTCCATCACAAGTAGCTATTATATGGATTAAGGTGGATGATGAAAGGGTTGATAAATCTCCGCACATCCAAGTCTATAGTCATTTAGGCACAAGTTATAGAATCCATTCTTACTATGCCTATTATGATCCCCTTCAATACCCTCTTTTATTTACTCGTGGTAAATCTGGATGGCATCGTGGAATTAAGCGGTTGTTTTCAAAGAGAGTGAGGAATATTGCTTCAAATGACGGACGTGACATTAATTTCAATTCTTTTGTTGATCCATCTAATCTATTTAATATGGAGAATATAAGCAAGTTTTTCTTTTCCTATATCATTTTATAGTGTTGTCTAGCCTTATCCTTTTATTTATTTAATTTCTTTATATAATTTTTAGTTGTTGGTCAAGAATTATGTGAAGATGACACTGTTTTTGTTAGAGTACTATTGTTATAGGCTCCAAATAAGAGAACTTGATTAGTCAATGTTACTCCATAGCTTAAGGCTACTTCAGCAATTTGTTATGGGTGCTTATATAAAGATTGAAACATCTAGACTCGATTTCCATGGAAAGAGGCAAAATGAGATAAGGACAAAGATATTGTAGGGTGTTTTGGACAGTATTGTCATCAGTCAGAATGAAGGTTATTGAATTGGCCATCGAGTATTACTCCCAGCTTCATTTGTCGATGGTCTAAGAGACATGAAATGTCGTTGTCTTGATACAATGGCTCTAGTACAGAAGTATGGTAAACCTGACATTTTCCTCACCATGACTTGCAACCCAATGTGGAAGGAGATTCAAGAAAATCTTAAGTTTCATAAAAAGCCATAATATAGGCCTAATTTATTGGCTAGAGTTTTTAGAGCTAAATTTGAGATCTTTAAGAATGAACTAATCAAGAAATAGATTTTTGGAGAGGTTGCTGCATATGTTTATGTTATTGAGTTATAAAAGCATGGTTTCCCTCATGCTCATTTGCTGCTGATACTTAAGTTGCATTCTAAATTACTTAATCCAAAATCTTATGACCAAATCATATCTGTTGAAATATGAGACCCTATTCAAAATTCATGGTTAGATTCTCTTGTGATTAAACACATGATCCATGGTCCTTATGGTCTTATGAATAAAGATAACCCTTGTATGAGAAATGGTGTCTGTAAGAAACATTTTCCTAAAAATTTTACTCCTTTTTCTACCATGGTGAGGATAGTTATGCTTGTTATAGAAGGAGAGATGATGGCTGAAAAGTAAAGATTTGTAAGTATGAGGTTGATAAAAGATGGGTGGTTCCTCATAGTCCGTATCTTTTGCTTCTCATTAATTACCATATAAATGTTGAAATATGTTTTACTGTTAAGCTTGTTATGTACTTATATAAGTATGTCTTCAAGGGTTATATTCTTGTTAATTTTAGTATTGTTGATCAATAGACCAATGTTGATATTGAAGAAATCAGTAATTTCCAGGAAGGTTGTTGAATTTTGTCTCTTGAAGTTTTTGGCGTATATATGAGTTTCATCTAGCAGAGATGAGTCCATCGGTTTATGTGCTTCAGGTTCATCTTCCTAATAAACAATCTATATCCTTTGAAAAAAATTCAAATTTGTCCTATTTGTTGAGAAAAATTGACTTCTCAAGAACAATTTTAACTAAAATTTTCAAAATGAATTCGACAAATAAAAAAGATGAAAAGATGAAATGTTTTTATAAAGATTTTCTAGAAGATATTATTTAGACCCCAAAAATAAGAACATGGTCAGAAAGGAGTCGAAGGAAAGTTATAGGAAGGTTGGTTACTAATCGTAAGGTTAAATGCGCTAAGCTTTACTATTTATAACCTTAGTAAATTCTACAAGCGCACAGGTTGTTCGCATTGTACCTAAGGTATCGATCCCACGAGGAGGGCCAACTAGTCCTAAATCTAAGGTCGGAAGTACTACTAAACAAAAATTAACAAACACTAACTTAAAACACAAGAATTAACTATACCAAATAAACCAAATTAATCTATAAAAATAACAATTAACAATTAACCTGGAGTTAAAAACAATCACAATGACAATAAATAAATTAAATACGAAATTGAATAGTAATGGAATTTAGCTAATTAACGAACAATGATCACATACCCAAGTTCCACCTAATGAGTTTACCGAAAGAGAGAAAGGGAAAATTACCTATCTTTAATGACAACCCAACCAATTACGATTTATTGAATTAATGGTTCTAGAAGATCCTAGGGTCAACTACTCTCTCTCTCAAGTTATAATTGAACGTTAAAGTATAAACCCTAATCAGATTATAGGAGGCTGTAATCTCTCAATTACCAACCTATCCAAAACCTAATTAATTCTTAAGTTCTCTAATAAATAATTGGAAACCTATTGTGATCTCTCTACACAAGATTTACCAATATGATTTAATTCCAGATCTATTAATCTACCTAACTCTCAATAGCTCAAATTAATCATTTTCTCTCGAGTCACCCTCTCAGTTTATTATCGAGATATTAAGCGTAGAATAAATCATAATTAATTGAATGAACATATAAAATGATCAGATTTCATTAAGTCAAAATGATAATCCAAGGTTGAGTATAGAACATCAACCACAATGCATTCTATAATCAACTATCTATATCAATTCTATAATTAAATAAAATTGAAATACATAGGAACCAAAACTACGATGAGATGGTGGGAGGCCGTGACTTCAGAAAGCTTTTTAATCCGGGAAGCACGTCATGTCTGCGTTGTCTTCATCTTCTCTATTCCTTCGTCTCTTTCTCGATCTCTCAAGGTCTCTTTTATGGTTTTGTTGGGTGGCTACTTAAAGTTCTTCCAAAGCTCTTTCTCTAGAGACTTCTCATGTTTTATTTATACTTTGTAGGTGCTAAGTCGAAGTCGGGTTTGAAACAGTTCGAAAAACCACTCAAAACTCGAGTTTCTGTATCAGCCCGATGCAGGGCACAATTATGGCCAACAAGGCATGATCGTGGCCAGCACCTTAACCTTTCTGTCACGATCGTGGCCTAGTGTGCATGATCGTGGCTTGACTTGGAGACTTTCTGTCACGATCGTGCCCTAGGTGCACAATCGTGGCCTGGCTGCTACTGGCTCATCCTTCTCTGTCACGATTGTGGCCCTGCTATGCATGATCGTGACCTATGGATTTGGCCCAAAACTCCTCAAATCTTCTCCGTTCTTCACCGTTTACCCTGAAACACTAACAAACGCATCAAGGCACCTAAAAAATATAACATTTAAGCTCAAAGACTTAATCTAACCCATAAAAACACTAAAACACACAAACTAATATAATTAAACACATAAACACATACTCAACACTCAAATTCACACTAATTACATAACAAATTAAATCCTAAAACATCATGCAATTGACACCTGTCAAGTATCGAATAACCTAAACCAAAAAACGTCCATTTTAGGGTTATATCGAGCAGTAGTGAAAAACTCAATGGCATCATAGGATGGATAGGCACGTCACACCAAATGAACTTATTCCAACCTATGTTTGCAGCCAGTCGCTCAATTTTTGGCCTTACTCTTATATTTTCAAACACTTCAAAATCAAAATACCTAGGAGTGACTATTTCTCTAGCCCTAAAGTCTCAGAAACGTGTACATTCTTCTTTCAAATAAATCGAGAATAGGGCCCAATAAGTTGTTGCTAAATCAGACTTACCTTCACTAGAAACTTGATGGCGAAGTTCGTCAGTCGATTTCTGAACCATCATCTTCCTTGGTGCCATTGTAAGAAGAAAACATGCAAAAATTGAGAAGATGATAAGTGAAATTTGTATTTAAGAGAGAGAGAGAGCAAAATGTTACCCAAATCTTTGTGTTTTTGAATTATTAAAGATGAAAAGATTGTAAGATTAATGAAAAGAAATGAGTACAATACCAAGAATCTCAAGGAAAAATGAAGAGTTTAGGGAGTGGTAGGAGGATTTTCGTGGGTTAAAGAGATCCCAGAAATTTCACTCACCAAGTCTCCATTATTGAATTCCTTCTTCTTGATATGGCCAAATGTCACTTCTTAGCCCTTTCTTTATATAGCTTGGCATTTTCATAAGCATCATACCTTAACTCATCCAACTGATCAAGGTGTAACAATCGCTTTTCTACTGTCAACTTCCAATCTATGTTCAATTTCCTGATTGCCCAATATGCTTTATACTCTAACTCCAATGGTAAATGACATGCCTTGTCATACACAAAGACGTTGTGCCTATTGGGGTCTTGAAAGTTGTTCTATAAGCCTACAGTGCATCATCCAGCTTCAATAACCAATCTTTCCTTGAAGTGCTCACTGTTTTCTCCATAATCTTTTTTAGCTCTCTATTCACCACCTCTACTTGGCCACTAGTTTGGGGGTGGTACAGGGTAGCCACTTTATGATGAACATTGTATCTTCTCAGAAGGTTCTCAAATGGTTTGTTGTAAAAATGACTCCCCCCATCACTTATGGTTGCTTTAGGCACCCCAAATATAGTAAAAATTTCTTAATGAACTTTTGAACCACCTTGCTATCATTGGTTAGAGTGGCGACTGCTTCAACCCATCTAAAAACCTAATGAACTCCAACCAAAATATAAGTGTTACTTTCGAAGGATGGGAATGGTCCCATGAAGTCCAGACCCCATACATCAAATATCTCCACCTCCATTATGTTCGAAAGTGGCATTTCATCTCTCTTTGATATGTTGCCCACTCTTTGACATCTATCGCACTTGAGCACAAAATCTCGAGCATCCTTAAATAAAGTCGGGCAATAGAATCCACACTCCAAGATTCATGCAGCAATCATGTTAGCTCCATAATGCCCCTACATACGGTGAGTTTTGCCATTATGTTAAGATTTCAAGCATTTTATCTTCAGGAACACACATGCGAATTAAACTGTCAGCACATATCTTATACATTATAGGTTCATCCCAGATATAACGAGAGCATTGAAATAGGGAATGCTTCCTTTATGGATATGACAAATTGGATGGAAGAATACTACCTGAAAGGTAGCTTGCAATATCTGCAAACCAAGGAAAGGGTTATTGACCATCATCAAGCTCTCGTTAGGAAAACTTTCCTCAATTTCCTATGCCTCTTTATGATGTCCTCTTTCAAGTCTCAATAAATAGTTCGCTACGAAATTTTTTACTCCCTTCTTGCCTTTAATTTCAATCTTAAACTCTCATAGTAGGAGTATCCACCAGATGAGCCTACCCTTGGCATCCTTATTGGCGAAAAGCTAACGTAGTGCTGCATGATCTGTGAAAACAATAACTTGTGAGCCCAAAAGATAAGAGCGAAATTTTTCATAAGCAAATACCACCGTAATTAATTCCTTCTCAATAGTTGTGTAATTTAACTGTGCTCCTGTCAACGTCTTGCTTGCATAATAGATAGAATGCAACCTCTTCTCCTTTCGCTGACTAAATACATACCTAGCAGCGTGGTCGCTTAAGTCACACATAACCTCAAACGAAAGAGACCAATCCGGCGATGTCAGAATTAGTTCTATTATGAGTGTCTTCTTCAACCTGTTAAAAGAATTTAAATGGTCAAAAACAAAAAGCACATCTTTATCTAATAGATGAGTTAAGGGTTTTATAATAAAAGAAAAATCTTTAATGAACCGTCTGTAGAACCCTGCATGACCAAGAAAAGCTTAGATACCGTTGATGTTAGAGGGAGGCGGTAACTTTTCAATTACTTCTATCTTAGCTCAATCCACTTCAATCCCTTTGTATGAAATCTTATGGCCTAATATAATTCCTTCTTAGGCCATGAAATGACATTTTTTCCAATTTAAAACTAAATGCGACTCCTCACATCTTTGAAGCACTTTGTTTAAGTTAAGCAAACAATGATCAAAAGAATCTCAAAAGATAGAAAAATCATCCATAAATACCTCTATAAAATTTTCATTCATGTCTATAAATATGGCCATCATGTACCTTGAAATGTGGCAGGTGCATTACATAAACTAAAAGGCATCCTTCGGTACGTAAAATTTCTATATGGAAATGTGAAAGTGGTCTTGTTTCGATCTTTTAGTTATAATTATTTGATTGTACCCTGAATATCCATCCAGAAAGCAATAAAAAGAATGACCAGCCACTCTCTCAATCATTTGGTCCACAAAAGGTAAAAGAAAATGATCCTTCTTGGTGGCTAAATTTAGCTTCCTACAATCAATACACAATCGCCAACCTGTGACAGTCCTAGTGGAAATCTTTTCCCCTTTCTCATTTTCTATCACCGTCATGCCACCCTTCTTTGGCAAACACTATATTGGGCTCACCCACTCACTATCCAAAATGGGGTAAATTATCCTTGCATCCAGAAGTTTCACCACCTCCTTCTTCTCAACCTCTTACATATTTGGATTTAATCTTCTCTGTCTCTCTCTCACGGTTCTACATCCTTCATCTAACTTAATCCTATGCATCACCACATTGGGGTTAATCCCCCTAATATCATAAATTTTCCAGCCTATAGCTCTCATCCTTTTCCTAATAGTCTCCACCACTTTCTCTCCTTGCTCATAATTTAATTCTTTAGAGATAATGATAGGTAAAGTATGGTTCTTCCCTAAAAAGGTAAATCTCAAATGGGAAGGTAAAGGTTTGAGCTCTAAAGTGGGAGGTTTAATAGTAGAAGGTGGTGTAGGTGCACCAGTTCTCCCTAATCTTTCTAACTCCACTTCCTCACATAAATCCTCTTCCTTCACACTTTCATCTTTGTGTACTTCATTTACTTCATCAGTTCCTTCTTTAGGTTACGTTTAGATCTGCGGTGCGGTGGGATATTCACCGCAGTTTTTAAACACAATCACATGTTTGGATCTGTGGTGAACAACCGGAGGTTGGAGAAAAGTGCAGTGCTACTGCTGAAAGCAATAAGCAGAAACAGGGTTGCGGTAGGAAACTGCTTCTGCGGTAGAAATTTTACTTTTTATTAATATTCTTCACTACAAGTATTATTTTCCATTATACTCTTAATTAATATGACTAATAATATATTTTTATGAAATATAAAATTTATATTTTCTTATAAATTTATTTATAAATTTATATGACTAATAATATATTTTTTTATTATTTATACAACAATTAATAGTTTATTAAATTAATGGACTTTTTAGTCATTTTATCTCTTTTCAGCAACTGCAACTGCACTTACCAAATACTTATTCACGTTTCAGCAGTTACCAAAACAGCAATCCCAAACACATAAGTACTTATTGAGAATAAATACTTATCATTTCAGCAGGTTGATTTCAACAGGTTGTCAACCGCCATCGCTCCCCCAAACTAAGCCTTAATCTCCTTTACACCCTTATCTATAACATCAATTTTCATACACACATTTCCATCCATCGGTTTCTTCAAAGATTTTGTCATATTAAACTTAACCTGTTCATCACTAATTCTCAACACAAGTTTCTCTTTATGCACATCAATTAATGCCCTAGTAGTATTCATAAAGTGCCTACCTAAAATTAATGGACAATTCTTATCAGCTTTAAAATCCAATACAACAAAATCAACAGGAATTATAAATTTATCCACTTTTACCAATACATCTTCCACAACTCCAAATGGCCTTTTTATTGATTGATCTGCAAGTTGAATCAGCATGGAAGTTGAACCTCTCCTAATCCCAATTTCCTGAAAATAGACAAGGGCATCAAATTAATATTTACACCTAAATTGCATAAACATTTAGAAAATTCAAAATCACCAACAACACATGTAATAGTGAAACTCCCTAGATCTTGTAATTTCGAAGGCATTTGGCTCGAGATAATGGAGCTGCAATTTTCAGTTAATATAACCATCTCATTGTCTTTCTTCAAAAACTTCACATACTTGGGCATGCACTCCAGAGCTTCCACCAATGAAAAATTAATCTATAACTTCTTCAGTTTCTCCAAAAATTTGGAAAACTGAGTATCCACCTGATGTTGTTTTATTCTCTGTGGATATAGGAGTTTGGGCTTGTACGGTAGTGGTACGTACGACCTTCCTTCTTCCTTTTCTTCTTCTATCTCCTTACTTTTCTCTTTTTCTTGGCTGTCACTTTCTACACTTGGCTCTTCCATCTAGTTGCCACTTCGAAGTGTAATAGCTTTGAGTTGCTCCCTTGGAATGACCTCAGTATTGCTCCATAACATACCTGCACTTCGAGAAAATAAAGCATAAGTAAGTTGACCTACCTGAACCTCCAAGTTATAGATCGATAAGGCATGGTTCTTCATGATCTGGTCAAATTTTGCCTCCATCCTCTTTTGACTCTCCTCCTGGCTTGCAATGATCCTCTTTTGATTTTCTTCTTAGGTTGCCATTTTGGAATCAAACAACTCTATAAACTTGTTCCACTTACTCTCCATCGCTCCAATTCGATCTTGTTAGAATCTCGACAGTCCTTGTGGTCTTGCTCGGCCACCTGTATTGATATTACTCCAAAAGAAATTTGGATGATTTTTCCATCCTGAATTATAAGTTTCAGAGTATCAGTTGTTATCTCTTTACAGCTAGCCCAGGTAACTTACCTGTTCAGTACCATCAGCTCCCAATAGGAAACACTCCGCTAAGTCGTAGTTGTTCTGTCCGTACAACTCATATTACACTAGCATCGCCTTCGCTGTGGAGGAGGATGCTCCTTGCATGTTGTTCAGCTGCTTCATAAGAGCTGTGATTTAAGCCTGTAAGGCAGTAACATAGTCAATGGGTATTAGACATTTTTTTTCTTTCTGCCCCTATCTGGTCCTCTTGCTCAACCACATGCAACTGTTACTTGCTAACTCTTCCAAGAGATCATGAGCTGCTTCCACTATTTTCCTCATTAATGAATCTTCAGCTGCTGCATCGATGATTCCTCTAGTGCTCGGATTCACTTCAGTGTAGAACGTCTGAAGCAGGAACTCTCTCGGTAGGTTATGATGGGATAACTTCTCTGAAGTTCTTTAAATCTCTCCCAAGCTTCGTAGAGAGATTCCCTGTTATTTTGCTAAAAATTTGTAATCTCCTTGATAATCCTCATTGTCTTCATTAACGGGAAATACTTGACGAGGAATGCTTGGGCAAGCTACTCCCAAGTCATAATCTGACCTGAATTCAACGAGTTGTACCATATTTTAGCTCGATCCTTCAATGCGAATGAAAGTAGTCTCAGCTTCACTGCATCGTCGGACATTCTATTAAATCAAAATGTGTCACAGATCTCCAAGAAATTTGCGATGTGGGTGTTTGAATCCTCATTGGATAGCCCATAAAACTATACACTATTTTGTAGAATGTTGAGTAGTGCTAGCTTTATCTCGAAATTATTTGCTTAGACCACCAATCTCACCACTCCTTGAGGACTAAATCCTTGCCTCCTGAAATCCATCAGAGTCCTTTTCGTTCCTCCTTGTTCTCCTTCTTCAGTCATATCTTGTTATGAAAAGTTAAGACACTTTACCCATCGTAATTCTCTTTCGTGCCTTTTGATGTCGGGAAATTCATCTTTGCTCACTTCTTTCGTTCGTGTGCTCCTTGTATTCATGCACGTGCAGTTACATAAGGAAAAGTATCAAAATCTCCTAAATTAAAGTAATCTAAATTAAACAAGATGCTAAATAATCAATCCTGACAATGGCACCAAAAACTTGTCAAGTGTAATTTTGTAACATAATCTACTCATTTTACACTCAAAAACTACAAGAGAACAGGTCGTGACTTGTAGTTAAAAAGAGTGGATATCGGTCCCATAAGGATTGATGCCTAGACACCACTTAATTTAGATAAAACTTTGTTTAGAAATGAAATTGTTTAATACAGATAATGTGAAAAATTAAATTAAAATTAAAAGACCAACACAGAGAAATAGACAATACCAAAATGAAGAAAAATCATAATTCAAGAATCTAAAGACTAGAGATTACATTTTTTCCTATTTTGTCTCCCTATTATTTTATTAATTTAATTGTGTCTCAACTAAGATTTTTGAATGTGTTAATTACCATATCTCAAAGTGTAACTAAATTTCCCTAATCGAATTAAAGGGAATCAATTAGACAATCTCTCAACCTACCCAATGACTCTATCGATTCAACTAGTTATTAAACTATCCTATGGGTGATCAACTAACTTCGCTGAGATCTCTCTTCCAACTAATCAATTAATATGATGATTGTAAGTTTATAGGTCGCCAACTCTCATTGTACAAACCTACATAATTATTCTCACTCACTCTCGATTTATTGTAAGATAATAAATAAAATCACCAATCATCAAAGACAACTTCATTCAATTCAATAAAATAAGATTTCTAACAAAATAGTTCAAAAAAATCCCTAAAACTAAATCAGCCTAACATGGTCTCCGTAACATCATCAACATTCAAATAAACTATTTTACAAAGAATATAAGAAGTAAAATTGACAGAAAATTGAATAAAAGGACTCCTCTTCTTTTCCACAATCTAGAAATTTTGGTGTTGATGTGCTATTTTCCCTAATCTTGATGATGATCCTTGACTTTAATCCTTCCTCAATGCTCCAAACTTGTGTTCTTCACTCAAGGATGAGGGTTTTGTCTCCTTCTAAAGATGGAGGCTTAATTATACTTTAATAGTCCAAAAATCCTAAGTTTAATAAAGCCCCGCGTATTATCTTGGATTGTAATTCCCATGATCGTGGGAATTGGCCACAAAAAACTTCCTCTTTTCTTTTCCTTTTTGATCTCTAGCTCAGTCTCCAAGTTACTCCATCTTCCTTCCTACATAAAAATAATCAATTCTTATACTAAATTAACATCAAACATAAAAGAACAACAATGGAAATCAAACTAAATGAAAACATACAAAATGAATCCTAAACTA
>JANZXP010098934.1:0-20651 GCA_027576715.1 Erythroxylum flavicans
AAACCGGGAAAATGTCATGTATGCATGTACAAACATTTCATGTGCAAGAATTCACTTATCATTATGCATGTGCATATGTGAATGCATGCATATGTCACTATACACTTATACACTCCTATTCATGGCAATTGGTGAGGGGATGTTACACATATTTACCGACGGTACTTATTCCGTCGGTAAATTTCAGAAGCTAGTTAATTGTGGGAAGCATTCCTACAATTATTACCGACGGTCATGGTTACGTCGTCGGTAAACTTAAAATCAAGTTTACCAACAGAAGATATTCTGTAGGTGAATAGCAGACAATGAGCATAACTTACCGACAGAATATGTTCAGTCAACACATGTCCGAAGCAATTAAATTGCGGGAAGCACTCCCATAATTTTTACCGACGGTGAAGATTGTGTCGTCGCTATATGTCATCGGAGATTTTGTGCGAAATTCATTCCCTCCAGTATTACTGATGGTAATATATTTCCGTCGCTATATATAAACAGTACAACGTATGTACCGACGGATTGTTATTTTTCGTCGATAAATAGCTATAGTTTTTTATCAGTCGGAAAATTTCCATTGCTAATTCCTGATTTTCTTGTAGTGGCTTGTTCCATCTAACATGAAGGAGTTACATAGATTTTGGGATTAATAGGGTACTACTGTAGATTTGTGCAGCATTTTGGCATTATTGCAACCATTAATAGATCTCACAAAGAAAAATGTAGTTCAGTGGTTACTAACAGCTAGCAAGGCTTTCTAACGGCTTAAAAGTGTTCTAATTTTGGTTCCTTGGTTGCTCCTTTTGGATTTTTTGCCAACCATTTACAATCGAATATGACACCTCTACTGAAGGAGTTGGAGTTATACTTCTTCAAAACAATCATCCTATGGATTATTTAAGTAAAGGATTATCCTTCTTTAACGATTTAAAATCTTTAACCGTTTAAAATTTACAAAAACAGAGGCATAACCTTTTTGGACGACCTTTCTTTGTTAAGACAAATAATTTCAGCCTCAAAATTTTACTGAGCAGCGTATCACTACTAAGGAACAATAAAGGCTACTTATGAAGCTGTTACCATTTAATTTTTCCATCATTTACAAGGCTAGGAAAGAAAACAAGTGAGTAGATGCACTTCCCTGAAGTCTATAGCGTGCAGAATTTCTCACTTTAACTCTTCCGATCTGCTTAGAATTTGTAGATTTGTAAGAAGCTTTTCGAGTGGATCCTTACACCGGAAAAATTATGAAGACACTTTCCAAAGACTCCACTTCTTATCTAAAATTCCAGGTGGCAAACCATAAACTCTATTACAAGAATCGTTTGGTAATCTAAGATAAAACACCCTTGAAGTAGAACATTTTATCTGAATCTTATAGTTCTTTATTTACGGGTCATGGAGGATATTAGAAAACTCTCAAAAGGTTTTCTTCCAACTTTTTATGGCCTGGTCTAAAGCATAATGTCAAGAATTATGTACAGAATTGTTTAATATGTCAACAGAACAAATACCATGCCTTGGCTCTTGTTGGTTTTCTGTAACCCTGTCTATACCGGAGAGGATATGGGATGATATCTCTCTAGACTTCATTGTTGATCTTCCTAAATCTAAAAATTTTGATACTATTTTGGTGGTAATAGATCATCTCAGTAAGTATGCCCATTTCATTCCTTTATCTCATCCATTTATTGCAAAAAAAATTGTTGAAAATTTTTGTAAGGAGGTTGTCCGTCTCCATGGCATTACAAGGTCTATCCTTTCAAATAAAATGTCATCTTCCTCATCAATCTCTAGTAGGAACTTTTCAAATTGAGCAAAACTCACTTAAGAATGGGGATTTATACCACCCTCAATCCATTGGCCAAACTGAGGTGGTAAACAAGTTATTAGAAGTCTTTTTATGTTGTTTTGCCCATGAGCAACTTATTGCCTAAAGTTAATTTATTCCCTGGGTAGAATAGTCTTTCAATACTGGCTTTCACACTTCGATAAGGATCACATCTTTCAAGATGGTCTATGGGTGAGATCCTCCTCCACTTCATCCTTTTATTCTAGGAGAAACATGCCTTACTGAGCTGCAGGAACAACTTCTTCTTCATGGTGACGTGCTCAAACTATTGAGAGCCAATCTATTAAAGGCTCAGTCGTGCTGAAAGCACAACCTAATTCTAATATAGAAGACCTAAGTTTTAATGTTGCTGACTCTGTCTATTTAAAAATTTAGCCTTATCACCAAAACGCACTAGCTAAACGACGATATGAGAAACTTTTTTTTTAGAATTTTTAACCCTTGCAAAGTTATTCAAGGTGTTGGACTAGCAGCATATGAATTGGAACTTTCTGCTTCTTCTAAGGAGCACCCTATCTTTCATATATTGCTACTACGTCCGACTTTGGGATAACTAATAGCCTATCCACTAGATACCCTACCAATTACTTCTGATTGGGAGATTATAATTACTTCTTATTGGGAGATCATTCTTTCTCTTGCCAAAGAATCATCACATCAGTGGGTAAAACAAGTAGGTGTTCATACTTTGGAGTTATTAGTTTAATGAGAAGATAGACCACTAGAAGAAGCCAGCTGGGAAAATTATGTCCTTCTTATTGATTAATGTCCCTCTTTTCGCCTTAAGAACAGTTCGAGTTTCCAGGGGGAAGTACTGATACAATTCCACCGTTACATACCTATTTGGGGAAAAAATGGAGAGCATATGACAAGGTGCAAATGGTAGGAGACCAATTCTAGATTTGTCAGATGTTAGCTCTACACGATCTACACGTGGCTGAGTAATTGCCTGCATATTATCCATAACTCCAATTTTATCATTTCATCCTTTATCTCCTAGTTTATAAGAACTTAGATATGTCTGTTAGTAAATAATACCCTGAGATATCTATTATAAATATTCTATGAATTGTTTAGTCAAGCATATCTTATATTGTCATTTAAATTTCAAGTTGGAGATTTGTACTCTTAAATTGGATTGTTTTTATTGGTTATAATTGTGACAAGATTCTTACACTTTTTGCAACTAATAAATATCTATATTTTACTTTCTACCTTTATTCCATTTTGTTATATTATTTGGATTCTATCACTTAGCTTGAAAGGGTATGAAATTAGGGCATTAATATATAATTTTTAAGGCACTTTTCCTACAGACTTGGAAGCCTTATAGTCTCTTTAGGGATATTAAGCTGAAGAAGATTCTCATCTAGATTAACATTCACCAATTACCCTTTGAGTATTGGACAATGAGGGGAGTTATTCATATGGCTACCTATATAGGAAAGCCCCTATGCATGGATGATTCTACTATAAATATGAAAAGGGTAAACCTTGTTCGTTTATATATCTTAGATGAAGTAAACCAAGCCTTACCTAATATAATACCCATTATAAGGCTTGGAGAGAATAACTTAGTAGTCAAAGATGAGGTTATTTTCAAATATATCTAGAAATTTGAAAGCAAAGCAAAGATACAATCATAGGTCCTAACTAGTAGAAAATTACAAATAGTAGAGAACCACGAGCTTATGCAATTTGAATTCAACCTTAATGAAGTTCTTCCAAAGAATAAAAAAACCATTGAAGAAAGACATGTGTCTGAAGGAATAATTATAGGCCCCAAGGTAAACAAGGAGATTGTCACTCCCTTTTCCCCTTTAACACTTTAAGTTCCAAATTTCCTATTAGAATTAGACTCAAGTATTAAGTATAATGATGGGAATAAGACAACTCCTTCAATAATAAAGTAAGTGGAGGCTAATGTAGAGGAAAATTTCCAAAAGAGTGAATAGAAGGAGCTAAAAGATGATGAAGAAATAGTCCTCATCTCCTCTTAAATGAACATCCTCACATGGAATGTTAAAGGGATAAATTGCCTTAAAAAATTATACTACCTAATTCCATTATGAATTTTAATAATTTTTTTGTTAGACTCTTAGAGACTGAGAACAAGGAACAAAACCTACCTAAAGGTTTTCAATAGCAACTGGAGACTTATCACAAGCCATATGAAACATTTCAATGGTAGAATTATGCTAGCTTGTGATCCTAACAAAGTGGAGATCCTATAAGCTGAAATCTGAGTAACTCATTCATTTGCAACTAATTTTGCAATAAGTAAGCTTAACAATTTTCATTACCTTTGTATATGCATTTAATTTGGCTTTCTAATGTATTCCTTTTTGGAATAAACTAAAGCAAATTGGAAACACCATGAGGGATCCTTGGATGCTCGTGGGGGATTTTAATAACACCATCCATTTTCATGAATATGAAGAGAGAGCATGTCTTATGAGTTACACTAAAGACTTTATAGAATGTGCCAGAGGTTCTTAAGTCACATATCTCTACATAGAGGGTGCTTTTCAAACCTCAAGCAACAAATAAGGAGGGAAATGGGCTCTCAAGAAAAAACTAGATAGCTCTCTTATTAATGAGTTATGGTTGTAGTAAGTTCCTCAGAGCAAGGCTTGTTTAGAAAACCCCCTATTCTTAGACTGTACTCTCATACTAGTGAAAAAGCTTTTAACTCTTCAGAAAATATACTCCCTTTTTTGCTTCAATAATTTCTTAGCTGATAAAGGGAGGCTTGAAACATAATTGTTCTAGAAGAATTGTCTTTAATAATGCTTTAAATTCCCTTAATTGGGAGTTCATTACAAACATATTACAAGAGTTCAATTTTTCCCACAATTTTCTATACTGGATATTCTAATGCTTCAAAGCAACATCCTTTGCATTCTTGATCATTTGTGTTCCTTTAATTCCTTCCATGGAGCTAACAGATTGGGGCAAGGAGACCCAATTTATCCTTACCTCTTTATTCGTGTATGGAATACTCTTTTGTTGATTGCAGATAGAAAAATTTAGGTATCATTCAAAGTGTAAAGATATAAAGGTTAGCAAACTTACTTTCATTTTTACAATCTTATCCTTTTTTTCAGAGATAAACCAAAATCTTGCTAGTGGCCAGAGATAAAGTGAGCTTCTTGGAGTGCAGCATGGGTATAAAAACTTGGTCTCCTTCTACCAAGTACCTGAGAGTTTCAGTCTCAACTAAGAGACCATTGAATAGTGAATTCATACTATTTATTGATAAACTTTAGGGCATAATTGCTAATTAGTGCAACCAATCTTTATCGCTAGTAGGAAGGATACATTTAGTTATCTCTATACTAAATAATTTCTAAGTGTTTTGTCTTTCTCATATTTGATTTCTTTGGGTGCTCATCAAGACTATTGAGCTTATCATAAGGAATTTTAAAAGTTATGTAATATCCACTAGAGCTAAGGTTAAACAAGGGGACCTTTATCTATATAAAGATAAGGGGAGGGACCATCCCAACAAGAACTATGAATATGAATTAGTTTAATGAGAGGATTTGGAGAATCATAATAGATAAACAATCCTTATGATTGAAGTGGATTTATGCTTACTATATTAAGACAAATAACTTTTGAAGCATCAAGCTTTGGAATTCCATATCCTAGACTATGCTCTATATACTCCAACTTAGAGTCAAATAAGACCATATATAGCATTGCATATAGGTAACAGGAGTTCCATTGCCTTCTTATTTGATTACTATATGGGCTCAACCCCCCTAATTTGTCTTTAAGTATACTCAAGTTGCCTTGGCCCATAAATCTTAACATTAGAATGAGATCAGGAGGATCAATATTATTTTAACCTAGGTAATCAATCTTACATGATGATTTGAATTCTATATATGTAAACCTAAAACCCTAACATTTTATTATTTTGATCTTATCCTTATTAGTTTAATCTCTTTTACTTATTAATTTAACAATCTAATTATTTTTCTAATTTTTAATTTTAGTTTAATATTTATCTAGGATTTATAAGCATAATGATATAATTCATGTGGTATCAATACTCTAGAGTACTTCAGTTTTAATTACATACTATAATTGAATTCATCTGCTTGCAGATTTAATTGATAAATTTTTAGCATTATTATGGGAGAATTATTCAATTTCTATTTTATTAATCCTAGTTTTATTTTATTTTATTCATTATTTCCTTTTATTTTTATATAATTCATCTCTCTTCTATGTTGCTTCTTTAGGATTAGCATTAATGATATAATTTTGGATCCAGTAACACAAATTGCTAATCTTTTGAACCAAATTAAAACTTTTAGTGAACAAGGGTTTTATGGGGTGTGTTATCATTGTGGCATATATAGGCATCTTTCCCATGAATGCATGAACATCTAGTAAGCCCCTTATTACTGTAAATATGTTGATTATATGGTTGCTTATGAGGGAAATAGCATAAAAAATTCTTACTCTGATATATATCATTGTAGATGGAGTAACCATCCAAATATATTTTGGGATGAGCAAGAGCAAGCAGACATTTAGAACCATTTGTGCTCCAAAAATGGCCTGAATTTAAATTATAGCCACCATCATATAACAATGAGGTCGAAGAGATCATCCTTCAATTTATGTTTTCCCTTGATGAAACATTAAGTAAATTAGGAAAATATAACTCTTACATGGACCTACATAAACAAATAGTGTAATATAACTATGCATCCATTCATAACTTAGAGTTTCAATCCAACTAGATAACCGAGATGGATGGTGAGAAAGGTCAAGGCAAACTCCATAGTCATACAAGATGAACCTAAGAGATCAAGTGTTAGTTATAACACTTAAGAGTAACAAAACTCTTGATGCTTAAAATGCTAAAGAGGTGGATATGAAAAGGTTATAGGAGTAAGTGGAAGTAGGTGAGGAGTGATAAACGTAAGCAAACTGGTTCTAACCTCATTGTTATCTAGCTCTAGTTATAATCTTGACCAAAAAGAATATTTAAATATAAACAAGTTGGCACTAGTCTCTTCCACAATAAGTGCTAGTCATAGACTACAATAGCAGATACCTTGTTACATGGTGACACCGATTCCATGCCGAAGCAAGTTTAAAATGGATGGAAAAAAGATGTGTTTATTTTTCTTTAATGTTGAAGAATATTAAATGCTTAGAGGATCTCATTTCCAATAAAAAGAAGTTTAAGGAGTTATCGATAGTTAACCTAAGTGGAGACGAATCCTACATATTACAGGTAAAAGAAGAGGAATAGGGCAAAAAAATCTTAATAGAACATAAGGGAGATACAAAGCCTCAAATTCCAAAATAGAGTGGAAGTAAGACTTTAATTTTGGATCTAGAATGAAAGGCTTGAGTAAGAAGTCTAGCTAAAAATTTTCAAAATAAGCACATTTTGGGAGGCAACCTAATATTTGAGCTAGTTTCTTTTACTTTCTGTATTTTTTGTTCTTACTAATAATTATTTTAATTTCCTTTAGAATTTAATGGATTCTACTCCACTAAACTTAGCATGGATAAAGGGGAGAATTCTTTGTCTTCATTATCTTTTATGAGTACTTTTATAATCGATCTATTTGATAATGAGGACAATGTCATGTTCAAATTTGGTGGTGAATTCCTAAAAGTTTGATTTTCATTTTATATGGTAAATAACAATTTTGTTTAATTTATATGTCTAGTAGGTTTAGACTAAATTTTTAAATTTTTTGCTTCCATTTTTTTATTGTGTGTATGTTCTCATTAGTTACTTTAAGTTGATGAAATAAGTGTATACATAATTCTATGTTGAGATTTATTGTCAAAAGTTTAAATGCATAATATGATTAAGTGATTTCAATGTAAATTTTACTTAGTGAATGATAAGAAGACAAATAGGTCAAATAAAAAGAATTTGACTTGAGTAATCCTATAAGGAATTTAAGCCTTCATGCAATATTTTTTTTGTTTCTTATGTGGAAATTTGAATTTTAAATTTTTAGAACTTTAATTTCATAATTTTGAGATTATGTGCAAGCATTAAAACTATAAAGGTTATTATGAATTAACAAATTTGTGGGCCCTTTTAAGCTTATTATGAAATTTTAGCCTTTTATTTGTAATCTTTTCCCTAAAATACCTTGAGCCTTAAAAAAATGAGTATTTAGTCCCTAATTTATAGTTAGTAGAGCTTTTACTTGTGTTTTGATGTTTTTGGGAATAAGATGCAAGGAAATAAGTGTGAGAAAATGTAAAGTATATGAAAGAGGCAATATAAAAAGGGGAATCCCATTATAATTCAAAAGAGTTAAAAAGGAAAAAAATTTTAAAAGAAAATAAAGTATTGAAATTTGATTGACATGGATTTTTGTACTTGAAAAGAATGAAGGAAAAGTGATTACAAAAATATGAGGAGTTAGTAGAGTGAGGATTAAAGTTTCTCTTGGTTATTTTATTATTGCTATACTAGTTATCAATATTTTTGTCCTCTATTCCCTTTTCCTTAGTTACCTATTTAATCCTTTTTCCTTATCACAATCTTATTCAAGATCTCTAGATTTTTTTTTCTCACACACATCTATTTAAGTAGTGAAGATTAGATGATTTACAAACTTATGGTAAGTTCACTTTCATAAGAAGATGATGAGATTATCTCACCAAATTTCAAACATTTATGTGAATGAGTAATAAAGTTGAAATCAAAAATAAAAGAAACTCAAGGCATATCAAGGTCATTTTATATTTCATATTCTTAATTCTAATCTCACTTTGTTAATTTGGTAATCTCAAAGGCTCTCCATCCATAAATATTTCATATTACATTATTGCATGAGTCTTTTCATTCATTAAAAGGTATTAAAGCTTTTTCTAGGAGAAAAGCCTTCTGATCTTTCAATTATTCTCTAAGGAACATTTTGAAAAGTGTTTGAATCATAATTGTATTAAAAAAATTAAGTTTGAGCATTTAAAGTTGGGATTTATCAACCTAGATAGGTTAAAGTAAGTGCCTTCTTTAAACTGTTAAAAGCAATTAAACAATTATCACCAAATATAAAAGGCATATCTTTAACTAAAAGGTTAGCTAAAGGTCTAGCAATGTGAGAGAACTCCTTAATAAATTGGCAATAAAATTCTACATATCCCAAAAATGCTCGAACACCTTTGACATTGATTGATGGTGGAAGCTTCTCAATGACTTTCGTTTTAGCAATATCCACTTTTATACCTTGACGTGATATTTTATGTCCCAAAACAATGCCCTCGTGCACCTTGAAGTGATATGTCTCCTAGTTTAGAACCAAATATGACTCTTCACATTTTTTAAGAACTCTATCCAAATTTGACAAATAGTGATCAAAATAATTCCTAAAGACCAAAAAATCATCCATAAAGATCTTCATTATATCCTTAATTATATTTGAAAAATAGACATAATACATCTTTAAAAAGTTGTTAGTGCGTTACATAATCCAAAAGGCATCCATCTATAGCCAATGTACCATAAGGACATGTAAAACCTCTTGATCTCCCAAATAAATGAAAATATGATTTTATCCCGAGTATCTATCAAGGAAACAATATAATGAATAGCCAGCGCATAATAGATGGAAAACAATGTATTTTCTACACGAAGTGTGGGGAGTCTCCAGAGCAATACATAATGAAATGTAAGGGAGCAACTGAAAGCTACCACATTTAGGAGTGGCAAAGAGTTGGAAAAACCATTTGAAAAATAAGCTAAATCTTACCGTATAGAATAGTAGAGAAAAAGGAAAAAGGTGAAGAAAAGAAAGGGGATACTCCTTATGTTCCTCCTGCCTTGTATGCACTAAGGATTCCATTCCCACAAAGATTGTAAGATGTAAATTTTGAAAAGTTTGTGAAAAAGATAAAGAATCGCAAATCAATTTATCTTTTATGGTAGCTTTGGAATACATGCCCAAGTACACGAAGTTCGTTAAAGACATGTTATCAAACAAGCGAACATGGGAGGACAACCAAATGATTTCTCTAATTAAAAGTTATAGCTCTATAATTACTAGTCATATGCCTTCAAAATTGAAGGTCCCAAGGGGTTTTCACCATACCTTGTGTTGTTGGTAACTTAGAGTTTTCTAAATGTTTATGTGACTTAGTTGTAAGTATTAATCTTATATCTATGTCAATTTTCAGGAAATTAGGGCTAGAAGATGTGAAGCTAACTTCCATGCTTATTTAATTAGCTAGTCAATCAATAAAGAAACCATTTGGTGCGATAGAGAATGTCATAGTTAAAGTGGACAAATTCATTATTCTAGGGTTCTTCGTAGTGATAGACTTTTAAGAGAATATAAATTGCACACTTATTCTTAGTAAGCCATTTGTGAATATGGGAAGAGATTTGATTGATGTCCATGAAGAGAAACTCATCCCTAGGATTAGTGACGAAGAAGTAGAATTTAACATAGATATAAAGTATTGAAGAATCTAAATGAAGGCAGCTCTTGTATGAAGACAGACATTATGGATAAGTGCATAAAAGATTAAGAGGAGAATTGTGATGAATAAGTGAATGTTGTGGAAATCGAAAATAAAGGAGAACAAGAAAAGGAGGAGTTAGGTGTTCAATCAAATTAAGAGATCTTAATGAGAATGGAAGCATCCGTGCCATTCTCCATTATAAAACCACCAACACTTAGAGCTAGAGCCCTTACTTACACATCTTAGGTATTCCTTTCTAGGAGAGGGCCACAACTTACCATTATCATTTCAAAGAAACTAGATTGGGAACAAGATAATAGAGTAGTAACGATGATTAGGAAGAGGATGAAGGCCATGAGATGGAAAATATCGAATATCAGAGGAATAAATCCTATTATGGTGATGTATAAGATTAATCTTGAAGAAGGAAGTAAGGCTGTGTAGAAAGACAACAAAGGCTAAACCCTCATATAAAAGAAGTGGTCAAAGACGTAGTGAAGCTATTAGATGTAGGTATCATTTACCCAATTTTAGATAATGAATGGGTCAGCTTGATACAATGTTTACCTCAAAAAGGAGGCATGACAGTGATGAGATGATGTCTGCTCACACAGTTATAGGTTGGAGAGTTTGTGTTATTTATAGGAAGCTCATCACGATAACTAAAAAGGATTAATTTCCTCTACCATTCGTAGACATCAAAAACCTATATCTACTTCTTTTTGATGTCTAATGATAACTATTGTTTGTCATCTCTGATAATAGACGATGTCCCACATTAACCATTTCCTAATTAAAGAGCCACTAATTGCTACTTCAATGATGCCTTATGTTTGATTCACTTTGTTGTAGAACATTTGTAGAAGGAACTCTTTAGGTAAGTTATGATTTGGGCAACTCCTTTGTAATTCCTTTAATTACTCCTAACTTTATATAAAGACTCCCCTTTTTTTTTGCTAGAAATTTGTGATTTCTTTTATGAACCTTATAGTCTTCATTAAAGGCAAATACTAAACCAAGAAGGCTTGCACCAGCTGCTTCTATGTTGTGACATTCTCTGGGTTGAGTGAATTTAACCATGGTTTGGCTCAATCCTTACGTGTAAACAGAAAAAAGCCTCATTTTGGCTACATCTTCCAACAACCCATTATACTTGAACATGTCACAAATCTCTAGGAAATTGGCCAGATGAGGATTTGGATCCTCATTGGCCAGTTCATAAAATTGTATGTTGGTCTGTAACATATTTAACAATCCAAGTTTGATTTTGAATGTTTTAATCTGCATTGGTTAGTCTCGTTATCCCTTGTTGTTTTCTTTCCTTTACCATTGTTCATTCTATCACTTCTAGACATTTCAATTTTCGAATCTCTCTTTCTTTCGTTATGATTTCAAAGACTTTTGTATTCGTTACCTTGCTCAAACTCCTTATGGATCTTGTATTTATGCACCTGCAATCACACAAGATAAATTTATTAAACTCATTAAATACAAATAATTCAAATAAAATAAGATGCTAACTCAATCCCCAGCAATGATGTTAAAAACTTGTTTGCTATTTTCATTGTATGCAATACTATAAGTATATGAATCATATATTGTAGTGCATAAGATATCGTTCCCACAAGGAGTGGATTAAACACCTAATAATTTAAATGCACTTTTTTATGGTAATAAAAGATTGAATTAACTAAAATTAAAAATTAATTAACTAAAATTAAAATAAACTAATAAAACTTAATAAGTGAACAAGTAAAAATAGAAATAAAAGTGAAATTAATCAATAATGGAAACTTAGGGGTTATTTTATCCTTGATTTGTTTTCCTTTTGCCTGGTTAATTCAATTATGCTTGATTATACTCTCTTTCGAGATCTAATCAAGTAATTCTAATTAAAATAGAAAAAATTTGAGTTGCAATCTCCCTATCTCTCAAAACTACTCCTAAGTAGTCAATTAAATTTAAAGCAATCCTAAGGATAATTAATTCATAACTACACAACTTAGCACTAATACTTGATTCAATCTCTCAATTTCTTATCAAGTATAAGCATAATAAATACCATAAGAAAAATTATATTGAAATCAGTATGATAAAAGTTTAACAAAACAATTCAAGAATAAACCTTAATATAGATTTAGAAATCCATAATCATATTCAAAACATAACTATTCATATTTAGCATACAAGGCAATGAAATAGAAGAAGCGAAAAGAAAGAAATCAACTTGAAGCCTTGATCTCAAAATTTTGGAAATTTGGAGTTGATATAGATGTTTCCACTTTTAATTTCCTTTTTTTTGTGATGTGAAGCCTCATTTTTTGTGGTTTTCTTTTTCTTTTTATATTGTTAAGTCTTCTAGAGTTCTTTATAAGGTTTTTTCACTTGTTTTGGTTCTAAAATAGCCCTGTAAAGTCAAGAATATGAAAAATCTTACAAAATTGAAATTTTCAATGTATGGTTGTACACTAAGAATGCACAATCATCCATTAGCTATCCTAACTCTTTGGGACGATCCTATGCTGCTTGCTTGCACGATTGTGCATAACCATAGACAATCAAGCATGGTTTTGTTCTTCAACTCTTTTTTCATATTTTCTTCATTTTTATGTTTCCACTCATTAACAAACATATCAAAAAACCCTAGAAACATAATATTAAGATCAAATCCTTGCTCTAAATTAATCAAACAATGAAAACATATAAAAACATTAACAAAAACACAATTATAAGTCCTAAACACATGATTATCATCTAAGAAAACATTTAAAAACATATTTAAACATCTAGAGCACATACTATAATATACACCTACCAGTGGGTTCATTTGGGAGGGAAGAGTTTGGAGAGTTATTAGAGGAAAAGCTTTTGTAGGTTTAGAATTAGAAATAACTTCATTTTAGGAAGTGGAGTTTTGAGGTTTCTCAAAAGTGAAGACTTCATGTAACTGATGGGGAGAGAATCTAATAGAGGAGGGAATATAAAGTGGGAGTGGAGATTGAACAGTCTCTTTAGAGGTTGCAAGAATTTGTGGAATTATTTAAGGCTCTTAAATAATTTATAAGGTTGTATTACTAGTTTTTGGTTTCTTGGTTTTTTTTGCATTGTTGGTTGAATTACTTTTCTCCTTAGTTCTTATTGTTCAATCCCTAAACTTGACTAAAATAAATGTTTGAGGTCACTAGTCCAAATTTCTTAAGATTAGGTTTTGATATTTTGTTGTAAGGATTTCAGAAAGTTTCATTGTTATGTTAGTTTATATTTCTTAGAATTTTCTAACTTTGACGTTGTCTTATTATGTAAAAATGTGTTTAATGATTTATTTTGAGAAATTAAGGTTCTTCAAGCTTTTATTTTTCATCAAATTTATGTTTGATCCATTTTATGATATGATTCACTTCTCGTTTTTTAAGCTTCAACAAGTGGCTTACTTATAAGCTACAAAAACTTTACGCAGGGAAATGGGTGGAAGCAAACCACTCATTATTGATCTAAGATGAAGTTGAGCATAAAAGTCACATTGAGTTAATGATGTTAAACAAGCTCTACATGGGAGGCAACTCATAAATTAAGATAGGTTTCATTTTTATTTCATTTTTACTTTATTTTGTGTGTTAGTATAGGAATTTATTTCATGTTATTTTATGTTATACTATTTCCATGTTCTTTTTGTCCCTTTCTCATTTATATTTTGCAATGATGTAGTCTATTATTAGATGGATCAAAAGTCAAAACAAAATCTTCACAATCAGGAAAGTACCACTAAACTTTTCCCTTATTATATATGCTTGTATTGTGTATATTGGGGACAATGTACAACTTTAAGTTTAGGAAAGGGTTTAATGAACTTTTAACAATTTTCTTTAAGCTTATTAAAATCTTGATTATAAAATTCTATTAACTGATATTCTGAATTGGTTGAAATCTATCCACAAGTATTATATTTCATTATTGAATATTGATTTGAATTGGTATATAAAAGGATGATAGTTATAATAAAATTACTTTTCTAAATCATAATTTTAGTATTCGTTAAAATGATCAAATTGAATGAAATTGTATATTATTTACACATATAAACGCATATTTTTTAGGAGCTTTTGAGCCTAAGAGCGAATTTTAAAATTTTTAAGCTCTTGTTATTCTTTCATGTGTGTTATCATTGTCTAGTATAATGATTCTAGAACTTGCTTTTATTATAAATATTGAGACCATATTTGTTAAATTAGAAGCATTAACATGGTAAGGGTACTTAGATTCAACTACTTGCTTTAGACTATTTCTTTGATAACTACGGCACCCATAAAATTATCTTTTAGGAATAACCAAGTTGAGCCTTCGCCTTTTTCATTGATTATACCCACACATTAACCCTTATCCCATTTTTCTTTGAAGCCTTTTTATTATTTTGAATTTGAAAGTTATTTACATTATTTATTCGTTAATACTTAAATTTCTTAAAGGGTTCATTATTTCTTTAATTATGGTACTGAATACTCAATTATTGGTAAAAAAAGAGAACGTTATTATCTGAGGTAAAAAAATTGTGAATAAGCTTATGGTACTAATAGAGTTACAATGAAAAGGACCTTTGTGTTTATTTGTAAACAAGTCCTGTAATATTTCCTTTATTAAATTTCCCTCAAATTAACTCTTTTTATTATCCCAATCATACCAAACCTAAGCCTCATTGTAACCTTATACAGACCTTTTGATTTTTGTTTCTAATTTATACATAAGTGGTGAAGATTTGATATTATTGCAAGTTTATGGTAAGAGTTCTACTATAAATTGAATGAGAGTTTTGATACTTTTCACCCTAAGCAGTTAAGTTCCTTGAGTGACATTTTAGTGAAGGTATAAAGATTAATGCTTTTGACTTCAATCAGATTCTGATGTGATTACTATTAATATTTCTTGGGCAGTTAATTTTAGAAAAATTTCATTCTACTTGTGTAATAATTTGATTCAATAGGATATCATGATGTGTAGTATGAATGGACATATCGAGATTGATGATGGATTGATATTGATTTATAATTTTGATTATAGTTTGCTTGAGGACAAGCAAAAGCTTAAATGTGGGGATTTTTGATAGATGCATAATCAACCATATTTATAGCCCATATTTGATGTAGTTTTGCTTGATATATTATACTTTTATTGTATATTTAGTACTTAGTTTGCTCCAAATGTGTTTACAGAGCATAATTGCCTTTACGGACTTAACAGAGAAGAATTTGGATAAAAACATGACATAAAATAAAGATTCAAAGCAAAGAAGGGATGCACGGGTGTGCAATAGCCTGTGCACTTCTCTTAAGCCATGCAAATTTGTGAATTTAGGAGATTTTAGGTTATGTGCAGTTTGATGCATGGTCTCCCCAGAACCTTAAAATTTACTATAATGTATTCATATGCAAATAAGGGGAGCATACATACATAGATGTCTAGAGACTTTGAGAAATGATTGAAAGGGCAATTTTGATATAGGGAAATGGAAAACATGAAGAAACCATTGAAAGATCTAAGAGAATACCAGATCAAACCTTTACTTGTAAGAATATTCGATAGGAGATAAACAGGGAGATTTATAATTATGAACCCTTTATTTTCTATTCATTTTTCTTTCTGTTATTATTTGATTTCATCTTCAATCATGTGTAACTAAATTCCTTTAATTTCTAAGTTAAATGAACCTTATGTTAATACTTTAATATGTTTTAATTCTTTTATTAATGCAATTGGTTTGACTGATATATTATGGTTCGATTACACATTTTATTTTTGTTCTAATAGATCTTGCATATTAAATCATAATATGATTTCATAACATAGATATTAAGAAATCTTTGTTTGAATAGGTCTACTACAATTGGAAGGAGTTGATTGTAACCTTAAAGATAGGATGACATAAATCTTTTGGATTAGGGTCAAACCTAATAGAGGGATTCACAAATTGGTAAAGCAGTCCTATAAAATTTAACCTAAGTAATTCGATTGAAAACCTTAGGATTAGTTACTATTAGACTCAAGTTCAACTATTAACATAAGAATCTCTACAGTCTAATAAATCAATAAAACAATTGCATAATAAAAGACCAATCTGCTAAGGGTTTTAAGGGGATTCGAAACCTAGATACTAATTTTCTGATATCGACCATTTACTAAGTGCCTCCCTTTAATTCTTTAATTTAATCTCACTACCATTTATCTTACTTACTTTAGTTTTATTTTCTTTTAAGTTAAAAATCAAAAGCAATTCTATATAATAGATAATAGGATAACTGTAATTATTAGTATTCATAGTCCTCATAGGATCGACCCGTACTTACCAATACTAGCTATAACTATACTGTGCACTTATAGTAATTTCATAATTGACATACTTAGAAAGAGTCAATTAGTTAGCCGATGCATTATCTACAAGAAGTGTGGGAAGTCTCCTAAGCAATACAAAAGCAAGTCCAAGGGAGCAAATTAAGGCTATCACACTTAGGATTGGGAAAAAATCTAGACAAACTAGTAGGAAAACAAGTTGAAAAGCACCTTGTAGAAGACGAAGATAAGAAAAAAATAGATGAAGAGAAGAATGAGGATTCTCTCTACGTTCCTCCTCTACCATATCCACCAAAAATTCCATTCTCATAAATACTTCAAAATAATAAATTGGATGCACATTTTGTAAAGTTTGTGGAGAAGCTAAAGACTTTGCAAATTAACTTATCTTTTGTGAAGGTATTAGAACACATACCCAAGTACGCAAAGTTCCTTAAGGATATACTATCAAACAAGCATACTTAGGAAGAAAAGCAAATGGTTGTATTGATGGAAAGCTACAGTTCCATCATCATTGACCATATGCCTTCAAATTTAAAGGACCTAAGAGCTTTATGATACCTTGTATCGTTGGAGATTTAGAATTTCCGAAATGTTTATATGACTTAGGTGCAAATATTAACCTTATATCTTTGTCAATTTCCAGGAAAGTGAGGCTAGGCGATGTGAAGCTTACTTTTATGCTCATTCAGTTGGTGGATCAATCGATCAAGAAACTGTTTGGTATAGTGGAGGACGTCATTATTAAAGTGGACAAATTTATTATTCTTGTAGATTTCGTGGTATTAGACTTTGAAGAAGATAGAAATTGTCCACTCATTCTTGGAAGGACACTCATTAATATTAGGAGACACTGATTGATGTTCATGAAGGCATATTGATTCTTTGGATTGGTGATGATTACATAAAGTTTAACATGAATATAGTGTTAAAGAATCTGAAAGAAAGCAACTCTTGTATAAAGATAGACATTATGGATGAATGTAACAAAGAGTAAGAGGAGAGCTTCAATGAAGAATTGAGTTTTGAGGAAGCTGGAAGTGAAGAGGAAGGAGAGACGGAGGAGTTGAGTGTTAAATCACATCAAGACATTTTAGTAAGAATGGAAGCACCGGTGCCACCCTCCACTGAAAACCCACCAACTTTTGAGTTGAAGCCTTTACCTACAAACTTTGGGTATACCTTCCTAGGTGAGGGCCAAACTTTACCTATTATTATCTCAAACTAGCTGGATGGGGAACAAAAAGAACAAGGTGGTTAAGATCATTAGGAAGCGAATGAAGATTGTGGGATGGCAAATATCTAACATACAATGAATAAGTCCTAATGTGGTTATACATAAGATTAACCTTGAAGAAGGAAGCAAGGCAGTGAGGGAACAATAACGAAGACTAAATCCTCACATATAAGAAGTGGTCAAGAAAGAGTCCATAATGTGTACCTAAGAAAGGAGGTGTGATAGTGATGGAGAGTGAAAATGGTGAAATTATTTCTACTTGAACGTCATAGGTTAGAGAGTGTATATTGATTATCAGAAGCTCAATAAGGTGACTAAAAAAGATTGTTTTCTTCTTCCATTTATGAATCAAATCATAGAAAAGGTGGCTGGCCATGGATTCAACTATTTCCTAAATAGATATTCAGGCTATAGTTAGATTTTTATCTATCCAAAAGATCAGGAAAACACCATTTTTATGTGTCTTTATGGAGCATTTGTCGATAAACAGATTCCTTTTGAGTTATGCAACCTCCAATAACATTTCAAAGGTGTATAATGTCTATTTTTATAGCTATGATCGAGGACATAATGGAGATATTTATCGAAAATTTTTTAGTCTTTGGAGACTCTTTTGAGCATTGCTTGATAAATTTGGACAGAGTTCTTTAAAGATGTGAAGAGTCACACTTAGTTCTATCTTGGGACAAATGACACTTAATGGTGCATAGGGGAGTAATATTGGGACATAAGATATCGTGCCAAGGTATTAAAGTAGATAGAGCCAAGATAGCGGTCATTGAGAAGCTTTCACTACCAATTAATGTTAAGGGCGTTTGAGAATTTCTAGGATATGCAGAATTTTATTGCCACTTCATTAAGGACTTCTCATTAATTGCCAGACCTTTTACAAATCTCATAGTTAAAGACATGCCTTTCATATTTGATGTTGCTTGTTTATATGCATTTAATAGATTAAATAAGGCACTAATTTTAATTCTAATTTTAATGTCACCGAATTGTTCATTACCATTTGAAATTATGTGCGATGCTAGCAACCAAGCTGTGGGTCGTGTGTTGGAACAAAGCAAAGATAAAAGGTTACACGTAGTTTACTGTGCAAGCAAGACATTAATAAGGGCTCAACTCACTTACACCACTACCAAAAAGGATTTGCTAGTAGTAGTGTTCATATGTGACAAGTTTTAGTCCTACCTTTTGGGATCTAATGATTATTTTTACCAATCATGTAACGCTTAAATATCTATTTGCTAAGAAAGATGCAAAATCAAGGCTCATCCAATGGTTTTTCTTTTACATGAATTTGATATTGAGATTAGAGATAAAAAGGGAGCAAAAAATATGGTAGCTGATGTTCGTAGGGTTACACACACTAAGTTTTAATATTTGTTATCCTTGGTAAATTCTATAAGTGCACAGGTTGTTTTCATAGTACCTAAAGTATCGATCCCACAAGGAGGGCTAAACTAGTTCTAAAATCTAAGGTTATACTAAACTACAATAATTCAAAAGAAATAAACTAATGCAGGAAATAAATCAATCAAACAATCAATTATGAATATTAAAATGCAGAGATATTAACAAAATAACCAAATCACACAACCCAATCCGAAAATCAACCTAGAAACTATCAAGTGAGAGAAAGGAGATTTTAATCCGAAGCTAATAAAAATCTAACCAATTATGCAATTATCGACTTAATAGGTCTAGACGGTCCTAGGATAGATTACTCTCTCTCGAGTTAATAATCCTTAACATTAACTGATGATCCCTAAATTAAATTATAGAATTGTGATCTCTCAACTCACAATTTACACACAACCTAAAATAGTTCTAAAATTGTCTATTAACCTACCGAGAACCTATGCTCGATCTTTTGTTACAAGATTCTACCAGTTTGATCTAATTCTTATCTATTAATTTACCTAACTCTTATTAGCCTAAATTGATTAATTTCACTTGGCTCACCCTCTCAGTTTATTGCCTAATTATTACGAGCAGAAATTGAATCACAATTAAATCAATAATAACACAATCAATTAAACTTTATTAATCTCAAGAATTAAAACCCCAAAGTTAAGTATAGATAAAACTCAACATTCAACACAACATATTCTCAATAAATATTACAATTTCGTACATCAATAAAATTGAATAAATAGAAAATACTGTCAAGAATAGAATTGCGGAGGCAGCGATAGCAAAAAACCACTTGTTTTGAGAAGTACGTCGCGTCTAACTTCGTTTCCGTATCTCTCTTCTTTTGTCTCCTTTCTCAATTTCTCGATTTCTCTATAGGTTTTCTCTTAGAATTGGTTGATGCGATGGCTCTCTTGCACAACTCTCTCTACTGGATCTATTTCATAATGTTGTATTAATACTTTGGGGATTCTAGGTCAAAGTTGAGGTCAATATTCTGCGAAAAATCTTGCGAAATTTGAGTTTTTAATTTAGCCCGACACAGGCCATGATCGTGGTAGACCTTTTTGTCATAATCATGGCCTACTATACATGATCGTGGCCTAAATGGAAACTCTCTGTCATGACCGTGCTCCCATGTGCACGATCGTGGCTGGGATGCTCTGGCTTGTCCTTGTCTGTCACAATCATGGCCTGTTGTGCCACAATCATGGGCGATGTCTTTGGCCTGAAACTTCTCAAATATTCTCTGTTCTTCACCGTTTATCCTGAAACACTAACAAACCCATCAAGGTACCTCAAAAATATAACAATTAAGCTCAAAGACTCATACTAACCCATAAA
>JANZXP010098948.1:0-20645 GCA_027576715.1 Erythroxylum flavicans
ATTCACATCCATATCACTTCAAGATATATATCCACAATACAATATTGATATCATATTTGATGATACAACCACAAACATAAATGTATTGGATCTTGGCCCGTCATATCAAACTATATAATATTTCTTATTTCTAGGCATCCACAAACTTTCCCTTTCTTACACTCTGATAGATCATCATCCTTCTCATTGCTTCTAACAGTTCAAACTCTTAATGAATGTTCATGCATGTGACTCATGTAACTGCGACTCAGACTAGGGATCAGTTGCCACTGCATGCTATGACATGTCTAAAATGTATGTACTTTGACATATATTTTAAAAAATTCCCATGTAAGCCTGGGCTCTAATACCAAATTGTAGCACCCCAAACTCATAGGGCATATTCCTAAACCTACCATTGGCATTTGAGAACATACTCTACGAGGGTGGCATGCTAGGACAGTCAGTCAAACTCATTGCAAAAATTTTCACGTAACACACGCATTTTTAGAAAACAAAGAATCATTCTTGGCCCATTTTATTCAAAAACACTTTCAATCGTAAGTGTTACAATAATTAACACATCATCATATATTCCAATAATCAATTGGGCCTAATACAAAACATTTCCATTCATACAGTCATTACACTTTTCAATTCGCATAAATGCTATACAATATTTGTGGAATACAATTTTAAAATACAAAAGAAAGACTATAGGCATATGCAGGTACAATTGATCCTGACCTCTAACTCTTATCCGAATGCAGTGGTTAGACTGCAATTGGTTTAGCTGGTAACTCCTCTGAGCCTGAAAAAAATATTGCAAATTTAGGGTGAGTATTGCAAACTCAATGAGTGAACCATCATTGATGTGCTCACCCATGTCAGGACTCAAATATTACAAGCAGTAACCAATTTCACATGTATATCATGTTATTCAGAATCAGTTCAAATTTAACACATCTTCCAATTGTGTATACCAACTCACAGTATATACATATTTCCATAAACACATTATGAATACAAACGTTTCATATAATCATTTCATAACAATCTAATCATTCATCTTGATCATTCATCTTATTAACATGTAAACAAAAGTTGCTCATTATTGAGTCAACACAATTCAATAACTTTTCACAACTATTCACATGATACATGTAAAAATATATTTATGCAATGCATATGAGACTCCACTTTCATTTCTATTTTGTTATAACCGATGGCCTATTAATTATCCTATATCCCTTGTGGATATCAGGCTTATTTCAGGTACTAACCCATATCCCTTGTGAATACTCGGCTTATTTACAACTGAGCTTATGCCACTTTGTGCATATTCTAAAATTTAAGTTCTTTTCATGCTGGTCACTCCGGTCACAACTCCTTTATCTGATTATGCACATCAATGTCATGAAATGCATCATCTCACATAATGTGCTACCAATCAAGTTCATTCAGTATACACAGTCATTTATCACAATCATTGGATCAAAGTCCGACATTCAACATTCAGTTGAGTATCACTTATTCCATTCACATTCACATTCACACATATTTATCATTAGACTTTGGTTCGGCATTCAACAATAATGTTGAGTAGCACTTATTAAGTCAAATTTACATACAATAAGCACTTCTAATACAGCCGCGAATAATGATCTCCTCAGACAATCAATGTCTGGAGTTACCACAATAACACTAGTAACAGTTTGATACGTAAAAATTAAATAAGTGAAATACATCTAAGTCAACTCACTACACATATAACTTAAACAGAAAAGAACATATAATTGAGCTGACACATCTAGGTTAACTCACAGTATGCTCCTAGTGAGCTATTGCTTTGATGATCTGACAATGTTTGGATGCTGTCGGTCAACTTATGCTTCTATATCATACAAATCACATAATCCATATGTTACTAAGTTGATCAGTCATATCATTGTTTAACCATGCATATGTATGTGTATCATGTTCAATGCATGCTCAATTGACTATCCAGGTATTTATCCCTAATCACATTACTTGACCGTTAACATCATCATTTGTGCATGTTAAGATTACACTTAGGTTTATAGATCAAAGAACTTAGTTAGTCTAATATCATCAATGTTATGTCTATCACATATTTAATTCATCCACTAAGTTCAATTGAAGCTTCTTTTTAGTCTAAATGCATCATAAAAAACACCTTATATTAGGTCTGGGTCTTTCTAGAATATGTAAAAGCTTATAATAAGTAAAAGAAGAAAACAAGGGGTGCACGATCGTGTGATAGACGTGAATCTTCCATTTTTCCTGCAATTGTTTTCAGTTCTTCTCAAGACAAATTTTCAGGTCAGTTTTGTATGATCATTATGACCTATAAAATGAGCTATTTAGGCAACACATTCTTCTAAACAATTGTTCCTATATGTTTTAGGTTTCTAATAACATGAAATTTATTAAGATTGGTTCAATATTATACAAGTTATGCCCAAAATAATAAAGATTGTTCCCAAACAATGAAAGAATTTAGTACTTAACTTCAAGTCAAATTTAGAAGCCCTTAGAGGCAAAATGTAGCCGTATGTCTCTAGTTTAAGCTAAATTTAAAATCATCCAATTTGGATATCTATGATTAATATATGGTTAAAATAAAGATGCCTGTTCAGTGAAAACACTCCATCTAACATATTCAAGCACAGGGATCTATCATAGGTAGTATTGGGGAAACAGACATAACTCGAGCTCTAGTCACTATTTTCTCAAGCCACTTTATCAAAGATCAAGTTAAGACCTATATCTACAACTCTCAAGCCACTTTAACAACGATCAAGTTAAGACCTATATCTACAACTGTCATTCTTTGAGTTCTTCAAATTCATGCTCCAAGGATATGAAAGACAGGTCGAAAGAGAAAGATGAAATTGAAACCAGAATTTCAACTTACCTTAATAACCTCTTTCCTTCTCCTCTTCTCTCCCCCTTTTTGTCTCCTTCTCTTCTTATTTTAATTTTTCTCCCTCTTTTAACCTTATGGTCGACCTTCACTCTCACTTCCATTGCCTTTTCATTCATTTTCTCTAGAAAATTCAAAGAAAGTCAAACTAATTCATGTGTCACCTTTCCATTGGTCTATGTGTCAGCATTCTATTGGTACATATGTTATCTTTCTATTTGTCCATATGTTACTATGCTATTAGTCCATGTGTCACTTAATTTAGGATCCACATGTAAAATTCATGTGCCACCATTCCATTGGTCTATATGTGACCATTCTATTGGTACATATGTTATCTTTCTATTTGTCCATATGTTACTATTCTATTAGTCCATGTGTCACTTAATTTAGGCTCCACATGTAACTCATTTAAGCCTCCATATGTCACTACCTATAAGGCTATAAATGTCACCAATTGTAAGGCTACACATGTCACCAATTGTAAGGCTATATATGTTCTATTGCTCCATATGTTACAAGTCTAAGATGCCATTTGTCACAAATTTAAAGGGCCACTGGTAGCAATTATACTCAAGCCACTCATCATCCATTTAACTGAGCCATTTGTCACTTATTTCCAATGCCACATGTCACAGTTTTATAAGCCTAATCGACCTAAATTCCCATGTATCAATTTGTCTTGCTCTTTAACATTTTTCTTAGACTAGATGCACATGTCACCTCATCAATTACTCAATTGTAACAATAATTTCCTAATTCACTAATTATAATCCATAAATTCATGTTATTAGTAAATCAAAATGCAAAACATTGGGAATGCACATTCATATTACATTCATTTTCGTTCCATACCCTGGAAGATGTCAATTGAGTGCATATACTATCTTACAATGTTTTCTAAATCATGATTCATGTGTGTATGCTAATATAATGAATGCCAATGGAATGCTCTTCATTTATTCTCATATGATATGGCTCATTCTAACAATTAATCCTTAAGTGTAGAAACGGGTTATTATATGCGACCAATTTTGATGTCATTGCCAGGGTTTCATATTCTTTTCTTTTCTAAATTTATTTATTTTATTTTATTTTTATTTATGGTTAATTTCTTTTCTTGGTTGGTTAGTTTCAGTGCATGACACGATCTTCTCATACTGGTGAATTGAAATTTGATCCAGAACTTAAAAGAATGTTGGATAAAGCAAGAAGATAAGTTGGACAAAGTTTTGAGGATCCATCGTCATATGACAAAAACCTTGACTCTTCATTAGGAATTCAAATAGCTTTAGATTTACTTTCTGATTCTTCTAGTGATTCCATTTCTAATACTGCTTCTAATATGGCTGAGCAAAATAATGATCGTACCCTTTGTACAATTAGCTTCCCCTGATTTTAATCATCAACTGCTGTGCATTGATTTTCCTACTATTGATGTTGCGTTTGAGCTTGAATTTACTTTAATTCATCTTTTGCCTTCTTTTCATGGTATGCCAGGTGAAGATCCTCACAAACATCTTAAGGATTTCCACATGGTCTGTTCTAGCATGAAGCCATCCACGGTGCAAGAAGAGTTTATTAAGTTGAGAGCATTCCCATTCTCTTTGGAGGCACTACTAAGGATTGAATTTATTACTCGCCTTTTAAATCAATTACCACCTAGAATGAGATGCAGAGACTTTTTTTGGAGAAATACTTTCCTGCTTCTCGAGCCAAAAATATTCGAAAGCAGATCTGTGCAATTCGACAGCATCATAGGGAAACATTATAAGAGTACTATGAGTGTTTCAAGAGGATGTGTGCTAGCTGCTCATATCATTAAATCGATAAGCAACTATTGATACTATATTTCTATAAGGGGCTTCTACTACAAGAAAGAAATATGGTAGATGCAACAAGTCGAGGAGCAATGGTGGACAAGACACCTACTAAAGCTAAAAAATGTCATTTCTAACATGGTTGTTAACTCCCAACAACTATGTACTTGAGAGGACCCTCGCCCATTAAAGATCAATAAAGCTATTACTACTACAATGGAGCAACAGATAGCTGGGTTGACATCTTTGGTTAGGTAAATGGCTGCAAGTGGTGCTCAACATGTCAACGTATGTGGAATTTGCGTAATGACAGGACATCCCACTAATATGCGAAGCTTTTTGGGTTATCAACAAAGGAATCCTAGCTACCCATATGCACAAAACTCAAAATGGAAGAACCCTCCATTCAACACCTATGGGTAGCAAGGACAATAACAAGGTTCCTATCAATAACTATATCAAAGACAAGGTCAACCATTGAGTTTGTGACCTTCACTGGAAGAAATGATGAAAACATTAGCTTATAATACCACTAAGCTTTAGAATAATACCCTACAATTCCAATAACAAACAAGAGATAGCATCCAGAATTTGGAGAATCAACTGAGTTATACAACTACTATGGTGAGCCAATTGGAGAATCAGAATTCAGGTAAGCTTCCTTCTCAAATAATTCTAAACCCAAAAGAGAATGCAAGTGCTATTACCTTAAGAAGTGATAAGGAAATAGGGGCACCACAGAAGACTCATGTTATTAGCAATAAAGAACTTGAACTACCTCCAAAAGAAGCAGAAATGGGAACTCTAGTAAATTCTAAATCTCCTGTGATTAAAAGTTTTACTAATACTTTGCCTCCTTTTCCTATTAGGTTTGCTAAATGAAAGAAAGAAGAGCAAGATAGGCAGATTTTGGAGATGTTTAAAGATGTAGAGGTGAACAAACCTCTAATTGATGTCATTAGGCAAGTTTCTCAATACGCCAAATTTCTCAAGGAGTTATGCATGTCTAAGAGGAAATTAAGGGGAGACGAGAAAGTAAATGTGGGGGAGAACGTGTCGTAGTCATTGAAAGAAAGCTTCCCCCGAAGTGTAAGGATCTAGGTATGTTTACAATTCCCTGCAAGATTGGTGATACTTGCTTTGAAAAAGAAATGCTAGATCTAGGAGCTTCAATTAATGTTATGTCATATTCCATTTATACTTCATTGAAATTGGGATCGTTGAAGGAAACACGTATTATAATTCAATTGGCTGATAGATTTAATGCTTATCCGGAAGGGGTTGTAGAGGATGTTTCAGTGCAAGTTAACGAATTGGTTTTCCCAACTAACTTTTATGTGTTGAATATAGAGGGAGAACTTTTTTCTAATTCTGCACCTATCCTTCTGGGTCGAACATTTTTTATTACATCAAAGATGAAAATCGATGTGGATATAGGAACATTGACTATGGAGTTTAACGATGAAACTTTTTTGCTTTAATATTTTTGAAGCTATAATGTACCCTAGTGATGTTCATTTTGTTTTGTCAATTGAAGTCATTGATTCTTTGTCACAAGAAATTTTTGATATGGATGGTAAGGATGAGTTAGAAGTCATTCTTTACATGAGTTTAACAGAAAATATGTTGCAAAATTATAACTTGTTCATTACAGACGAAATGGAAGAAATGGTATTAGCATTGTAATCACTGTAAAAAAAATATCAAAAAGATATGTATTTCAAAATATCAAATTGCCAATATCTAATACGAAATCTTTATCTTTAGTTATGCAGGCACCTACAATTGAATTGAAGCAATTACTGAAGCACTTGAAATATGTGTTTTTGGGAGAAGGAGAAACAATTCCAGTAATCATATCCAAGAACATAACCAACTTTTAAGAAGAAAATCTCATTCATGTGCTCAAGGATCACATCAAAACTATAGGGTGGACCATAGCCGATATCAAGGGTATTAGCCCTTCAACATGTATGCATCGAATTCTGTTGGAAAAAGGATCCCAGCCATCAAGAGAACCATAAAGAAGGTTGAATCCTCCGATGATGGGAGTGGTAAAGACGGAGATCTTAAAACTTCTTGATGTTTGAATAATCTATCCAATTTTGAATAGTAAATGGGTAAGTCCAGTCCAAGTCGTACCGAAGAAAACTGGGATTACTGTGGTGAAGAATGAGAATAATGATCCTATAAGAATTCAAAATGGATGGTGAGTGTGCATCGATTATAGGAAGTTGAATGCTGCTACACGTAAGGATCACTTTTCACTCCCATTCATCAATCAGATGCTTGAACTACTTGTAGGACGATCTCACTACTATTTTTTTGATGGGTATTTCGGCTATAATCAAATTGTGATAGCTCCTGAGGATCAGGAAAAAACAACTTTCATATGTCCATTTGGTACATTTGCCTATAGAAGGATGTCGTTTGGACTATGCAATGCCCCATCCACCTTTCAAAGCTGCATGGTAAGTATTTTCTCTGAGTATGTTGAACACATTATTGAGGTCTTTATAGATGATTTTACTATCTACAGGGATTCATTTGATGCATTTTTGGATAATCTGAATTGTGTACTTAAACGTTGCATTGAAACTAATCTTTTTCTCAATTTTGAAAAATGTCATTTTATGATTAAATAGGGAATAGTTTTGGGACATGTAATCTTAGCCAAAGGAATTGAAGTTGATAAAACTAAGACAAAAATTGTGCAAAACTTATCCTACCTCATAAATGTGGGTGAAGTTTGTTCTTTTCTTAGTCATGTATGTTTTTATCGTACATTTATCAAGAACTTTAGTAAGATTTCAACAAAAGTTTGTCATTTGTTAAGAAAGGATGTACCCTTTGAGTATGACGAGGGATGCAAGGAAGCATTTGACAAGTTAAAAGAACTTTTAATTGCAGCACCAATCATTCAACCACATAACTGGAGTCAACCATTTGAGCTTATATGTGATGCGAGTAATTTTACAGTTGGTGCAGTCCTTGGTCAAAAATGTGGAAAGATGACTCATGCTATTTACTATGCTTCTTGACACTCAATCCAACTTAATGCAACTATTCCACTATTGAAAAGGAGCTTTTAGCTATTGTGTTTGCTTTTGGATAAATTTAGACCTTATTTGCTTGGTTGGTTCTAGAATGATTGAGTATTTTGATCATGTAGCATTAAGGTACCTTTTATTGAAGAAAGAAGCAAAACCATGACTGATTAGATGGATTCTCCTACTCGAAGAGCTCGATTTGGACATCAAAGACAAGAAAGGTATAGAGAACTCAGTCACGGATCACTTGAGTCAAGTGATGAAGGAGGAGGATTCAATACCTTTGCAGGAATTATTTCTGGATGAGCAATTACTATCACCTTAAGGTAAAGTTCCATAGTATATTGATATTGTGAACTATCTAGTGAGCCATGAGAGACCTAATGATTTGAGTAAGACTAAATTAAACAAGATAACGAGAGAATTGAAATATTATATTTGGGATGACCCTCAATTGTGGAAGTGTTAATCTGACTGAATGATTAGGAGATGTGTGCTTGAATATAAATATGAATCAATTTTGAAACTTTGCCATTCATATGCTTGTGGTGGTCATTTTAGGCCTAATAAAACTATTAGGAAAATTCTTGAATGTGGTTTTTATTGTTTTGACACTTCTATATGTTCTGTAAAGCATGTGAGCAATACTTGAAACAAGGTAATTTATCCCATAGAGATCAAATGCCTTTATCTCCAATACATGCACATGAAATTTTTGATGTATGTGGCATCAATTTTATGGGACCATTTCTTCCTTCTTTTGGTTTTCTTTACATTTTGTTGGCTGTGGATTATGTTTCTAAATGGATGGAAGCTAAAGCCACCAAGACTGACGATTCTAAGGTTGTTGCAGAATTTGTTAAGTCTAACATTTTTGCTAGGTTTGGAACACCGAGAGCATTGATTAGTGGGTAATCATTTTTGCAATCGATTGGTAAAAAACCTTTAAAAGAAGTACCATGTCATTTATAAGGTGTCTAAAGCCTATCATCCACAGATGAAAGGACAAGCAGAAGTGTCAAATAGAGAAATCAAGTCCATTCTTGAGAAAATGGTGAGCCCAAATCGTAAAAATTAGAGTCAGAGACTTGGTGATGCTCTTTGGACATTTAGGACTGCATACAAGACACTGATTGGCATGTCTCCATACCAACTGATCTAAGGAAAGTTGTGTCATCTTCCATTAGAAATTGAGCACAAAGCCTTTTAAACCATTAAGCAATGCAATATGAAGACGAATGTGGTGGGTAAACAAAGGAAACTACAATCGTAAGAATTAGAAGAGTTTAGACTTGAATCTTATGAGAATGTAGAAATTAACAAGGAAAAGATTAAATGATTTCATGACAAGATGATTGTTAGGAAGAATTTTATGGTTGGAAAAAATGTTCTTCTCTACCATTCATGACTTAAGCTTTTTCCATGTAAATTGCGTTAATGTGTTTCCACATGGTGCAGTTGAAATTGGAAGCTTACAGACTAATAAGAAATTCAAAGTCAATGGTCTTCGATTGAAACCCTTCTATGAAGGATTCCAAGCAGAGGATGTGAAAGTGATAGGGTTAGAAAACCCTCATTATGAAGACTGAGGAACGTGGAGTTGAGTCAATGATTGTAAACAAAGACGCTACTTGGGAGGCATCACAAAGGAAGTTAATTTGTGTCTCTTTACGTTTTTTCAATTGTTATTTTCCTTAAATGCTCCATTTCTTTCATTTGATGGTACATTGGGGATAATGTAAGTTTTAAGTGTGGGGGTGGGGATCGTTGCTTATGTGACTTCTTGAGCAGTTTTTAAAATCAAACGAACATAATCAAAAATTTTCTTGTTTTATTGCTTTTGAGATTATTTAGTCATAATTAGAGTGTGAATTGACTAGAAAAATCCATGCCAACCTTAGTAGGTACTTTTGCTTTTGTGATCAGTTAATGGGCATTATTCTTTAGAAAAGCGGTGACTAGCGGTAGACAAAAACTAGTGAGGTTTTGAGCCATATTGGACTGACACATTCATATCAATCTCACTATCTTTATTTTTTATGACCTTCATGACATATACATTCTTAATTTGCATTGATTTTCTATTCGAGACCACTTTTTATCACATGAATTTTTATGAAAATGATTAGGCATTCTTTGTTGATTACGAGCTACATTAGCCAAATAGCCTACTCATTTATGTGAATTTTCCTTAGCTAACCCCCTTTGAGCTTTTATTAGCCTTTTCTTTTGTATAAACCACATTACATGCACCTAACCAAATGCTTTACCCAATCAATAAAGCTAGTGGAGCAATTGTTAATTCCTAATGAGTGTGATTGTTTAAAAGCTTAAGTGTGGGCGTATGTATATATGTGGGTTGGTTATAGTTGTTAAAATTCCATGTTATGAATCATACATGGATGTAGCTTCTATCACTTTTATATTCAAGGAAAAGGGAGAAAAATAAAAATAAAAAAAGAAGAGAAAAGAAAAGAAAAATGTGAGTTTGAATAAAAGTTGCAAGGAGGAAATACAATCGTTGTAAAAAGTTGTTAATTAATAGTTTATCCTCCTTAAGTTGTATTAATTAGGTGTTTGAATATATTGCATATGAGGAGGATATTGTTTTGGATGGAGCTCTTTTGTGTTATGTTCATTTGGCTTATGGTATGAGAGCTAAATCGAGTTGGGAAATATAATTGTTGTATTCTTCATAGTTGATGGTCCAGTTTTAAATCAATGTGAACTTGTGCACTTGATATCTTATTCAGCGTTACTTTTGCTTCACTAGCTTGATGGCTTTTATGCTACATTACCCAAAATACATCTCACCTTACCCTTATCCACGTTACTCGAAAAGTCCCTTGATTCATCATTATGAATGTGACTTTTAATGGTGGAGAAAGATAATGATATACAAAGTTGTGGATTGTTGTGATTATAAATGTTGTTTGAGTGTACCTATGGAAATATCTTGTTTAAACTCCTTTTGTCCAAGTCTACCTCTAGATTACTTAGTTTCTAAGGGTGATGAATGTTGATTGATCAGGAGTAGAAGCTTTGAATGTTGAGTTATTGCTATAGGTCTTGAAAGTCATTCATCTTTACTTATGGTTATCTACTATTAAGAAATATAGGAAATAAGTAAAAGTTATGATTTATGATTTTGCTTTTAATGATTTGCCCAGGGATGGTCAAAAAGTAAGTGTGGGGGAACTTGATATGTGTTTAAATGTTAATTCATTTGATATACTACACTTAGTGATTAATTCCTTAGAAATGCTTAGGATACTCACTTTAGTTCATATTTGATATTAGGTACTTTTAGAAAGTAAAGAAGCTAAAGTGACCCAAAAGCATGTCATTGAAGCCATCTTCTCAATTTCCATATTCTATTGATCATGGAGCATGAAAGAGAAGAGGATTGAAAGAAGAAGAGGCAAGAGAGAATGTCAAATGAAGAACAAAAGAAGGAGAAGTCTTATGGCCAAACATTGGATTATATGGGCATGAGAAATCTCTCATGCCTATGCAATTTCTCTCACAGCCATGCACGGTCGTGCATGACCATGCATGGTCATGCAATGATCTTGAACGGTTATGAATTCTGACACCTGAGGATTAACTGGAGAAAGTTAAGTGTCCTGGCCAAGTGTCACTCAGTATTAAACCAAAATTTTACTACATAAGGAAAAAGGAGTGATGGCAAAAGGGCATGTGGGAGAAAAACCTAGCCGATAATACTCTTCTCCTATTTTCTCTTTAGTTATTCTTCCTTCTTCAACACCGAAAGTGGCGATGGAGAGGATGGCCGATGGTGAGAGCTTGAAGATAGAGGTGGAAGTCTATCTTTCCTAACACCGATTTGGTGGTGCAGTCAAGTCCGAGAAGCACATTAAGCAGATTGTTGATGTGTATTGTTTCCTTTACCTCTTTTCGAATTGTTTGTGTTATCTTGTATGGATTGATTGGGTATTATGTGAGAATAATTTTAATACTCTATTGAATCTTTTTCATGAATACCCAAAGCTAGAACTTGAATTTGATACGTAATAGTCGTGTTAAAGGTCTTATGTGGCAACTAACAGTATTAAATCGTTAGAGATAACATAACATAAGTTAAATAATCCAAGCTTGTGTGATTGTTACTTAGATTGATCTATTTTTCTCACTTATAATGCAACTGTCCGAATAAATTTAGAGAGCTTGTTCTAGGTTTCCTGATAGTTAGGGTTAATTAATGAGCTCTTCTTGATTAACTATGATATAAGGAAAAACTGGAATTAATAGAGAGCTTATTGATAGTTCATAATTAATAGACTTAAGAGAGGTGTAAAGACAATAATTCAACGACATCTGCGAAATTGTGCTTAGGTCAGGATTAAACTAAAGAACTGGATTTCAACTCATTCATCAACTTTATCACTTTGCTGCTGTTTAAATTGATTTGCTTTTATAGATTTAGTTTTACTTCTTTTAATTTGCTTCAAACCAAAAACCCCTTGCTTTGTTTATATAGATAATTTAGGAAAGTAATTGGAATTAATCTCTATGAGATCGACCTAGACTTACCGCTAGCTATAGTTTAGTTTAGTTATTTTGGTAGTGTTACGACACGCGACCAATAGGTCCTAGCAAAAAGATAGAGCTTACCAAAAAATTAAAAAGTGTTGTGAAGAGTTTTATTTATTCTTTAATGCTTAGTGATTAATGTTTATTGTGTATTTAAGATACTTATTTTGGTTTATATTTTGGTTTAGGTATATAATGGAAGAAAAATAACCAAAACAAACTAAACTCACAGCTTTGGTGAACTTTCACTTACATTCGGTCTTATTTGACTTCATGAAGCAAAAGAAGATGAGTTTAAGGTGAAATCAAGGAAAAGAACAGAACGATTGGAGTCATTTAGGAGCCACATACCCAAGTGGAAGAGTACAAGCCAGTGTAAGTGATCTACACGACCATGTCAAGGATCGTGTAAATCATTATAAATGTCTACAACCACAAAGACTTCATTTCAATCATATGGAAACATACATGGTAGCATATGTTGCTCGTGTGACTCTCTAAACATGTATATGTTTGCGATTTTCAAAAAATTAATGGAAGGTTAAGGTACATGATCACCTACACGGCTGTGTGGCTGATCATGTATACTTTAGAAACCCTAGTTGTAAGGTATAAAAGGCAATTAAGAGACTTATTAAAGGTGATATATATGAAAGGCACCAAGTGACGCATATCTCTTTGGACATATGATTTGAAAAACCGTGAAAGGCTAATTCTCTTCCTTCTAATTTAAAGGGAATATCAAGGCCTTGTAACATGCTTATGGATTAACCAAACCCAATAACATTGTTCACATCTCTTGAAATTAATTATGTTATTCTGCATTTAATGTTTATGATTTATGTATGAGTTATTCAAACAAGGCCTACTAGATCATTCAAGTATAGATTTATTATCATAATTATGATTACTATCTATAATTGTCATTATTTTGAATCATGTTTGGTAAACTGATGATCGTGCTATCATTAAGGATAACATATCATAAGTTAAATAATTTGAGCTTATGTGATTATTATTTAGATTAACCTATATTCCTCATTCTTAAAGCTACTATTGCATTAAATCTAGAGAGGTTGTTCTAGGTTTTTTGACAGTTAAATATAATTAATGAGCTTATTTCAAATAGTTACAATGTAAAGAAAAATTGGGATTAATAGAGGTTATTATTAATCTACTTTTAATAATTTGAAGGAGAGGAACAAGAACAATTTTACATTTGATTTTACATATTCATATAATGGATGAAACTGAAGTAATAACTGAGCTTAAATCAATTGATTACTCTTTACAAATTTGAATTATTTAATTTAATTTAATTTTTCTTACGTAGTTTAATTTTTTTAATTGCATTAATTGAAAGCATCCAAAACCCCTCCATTTCATCATTTTGATTAGTTCAATAAAAAAACTTAACCATACACTCTCTATGGACACAATTTTTTCTAATCGTTACTATAATTTTAGATGTGTAGAGTTATGTTTTAATTTTTGGTGTGTTCAAAACGTTTCAATGGTACCAAATAGGCAATCATAACACAATGCTAGCAAGGAAGCACCAAGTTGTAAAGAGAAGCTAAGGAAATCATAATAACAATTTTAGATACAAGCACATTTACTTTGCAATAGCCATTTAGAATTGTTCCTGTACAACTTTCTCAATGGTTAAATTTTCTTAATTTAACTTAGTTCCAATTTTCTCATTTTCTTGGACAAAGGCAACAATTTTTTTTTCATTTTTACTTTTACTGTCCTTATTTATTGCTTTATTATTTTTCTTTGATGCATTGACGATAATATATAAACCTAAGTTTGAGGAGGGAATTGTATTATTTTTTTAACCTAATTTCATCTCAGTAAACTAGTAATTATAATTAACTTAATAGGTGACAATGACAAGATCTTTAATAATGATATAAAAGTAATTAAGAAGACCCGTTAAAAGTTAGATTGAGTTGTCATTTTTTATGCTGCTTGCTGTATTCATTAATCATTAATACATTTTATGATGTCATACAAGTAATGACTCAAAACTCAAACTTGCCTCCGGCAGCAATAAATAAGATCACCTGTTAATCAAAGACTAAAACCAAAAAATCACCAATTGCTCCGTACAAAATGTAAGGACAGTGAATATCAATTCCTGCAACAAAGATCATACACTCCATACATATTTCATAATGTTATAACTGAATAATTTTCTACATTATAATATTGTAGAATGTATACATTGAAAATCATTGGACAATTCATAAGCAAGGTCCAAAATTGAGATAATTACATCACTGATTTGCAAATTCCTTAAACATGTCTGAATTTATACAGAAATGGATCTAACCAATGTTGATTCAACCAAAATAACTTGGATATACACAAATAACCCCCTAAAAGAAGTGTAGGAAAAACTAGTCCACCACTGAGTTAATATTGTTGCAATAATCTTTGTACAGATTTCTCTTATCTACAATCTGGTATCTTATCTAATCGAGTAGATTCATAATTTATAACTAACCTCGGGAATCCTCTTTCTATCTCAACATTCTTGATAACATGAAGTAACGAATTCCATGGTGACTCACTAGGTCTAAATTAACTTTTTATTAACTAAATATTTCCATTTGCAAGTCAAATGCCATTCATATCATTCACCGGTCTATAGAGTAATTAATACATGGAAAGGAAATACCTTGCCAAAGAGAACTTACAGCCCCATTAACCAGAAGTGGTTGCAAAAGCCAACACTCTCTGTCCCATTTGAGTCATGGGGTAAATGGCAAAGATAAACCAACCTGCAGTTAAAACCATTTGTCTTCTGAAAATCTTCCAACATGTTGAGATTTTGCTATTTCTCTCAAAACAGCACCAACAATTGCTGCCTTCTCAAGGAATTCAGCCTTTTGAAGTGAATCTAATAGCACAACACAAGTTTTGGTGTGAATAGTAGCACCTTTCAACCGAGCTTCCTCAAATAGTTTGTATGCTTCCTCTGCCCTGTTTGCATTGCTTAAACCTTCTATCATAGCATTATAAGTAGCGAAATCAGGCTTACCTCCCTCTGCTTTAAATCTTTCGAAGAGCTTATTAGCCTCTACAACATTCCCAGCCTTTGCAAGTCCTGAAATCATAGTAGTGTAGAGAATGGTATTTGCTTTTAGCCCCTGCTTATGCATCTCTTGCCAAAATACGAAGGCCTTGTTAAATTTTTTAACTCTACAAAGACCATTTATGATAATTCCATAAGTTACTAAACCAGGAGCGCATTTCATGTCCTTCATGGACTGAAAGCAGACAAGGGCTTCACTAATTTCCTCTGCTTTGACCAGTCCATCAAGCAAGCAATTCCATGTGTATACATTAGGTGTTAAACCCTTTTGCATTAACTCTTCCATAATCAGATATGCCTCATCAATCCTGCCCACTTTTCCAAATCCATCTATTAGACTACTATATATAACAACATTTAATTCAATGCCACTATACTTTGCTTCTTCAAAAAGCATGTATGCTTCATCCAATCTGTCAATTTTAGCAAGCCCATGAATGCAAGAGCCGTAGGTGACAACACTTGGATGGCAGCCCTTTGACTTCATTTCCTCCAACAGTTGGTAAGCTTTATTCACCTTGCCTGACTTGCAAAATCCATCTATTACAGCATTGTAAGCACGGGTATCCAATATACAGCCTTGATTCTTCATTGCATAGAACAAATCATAAGTTTCATGAGCAAAACCAGCCCTCACAAGGCCATGAATTAATATCGAATAGCTTCTCACATCTGGAACAAACCCACGTGCCTTTATTTCATGAAACAAGTCCCTACCTTTCTCAATTTCACCAGCTTTTAAAACACAATCCATGTAGGTATTTAGAAGCATGAGGTCAGGTGGAGTGCCACTTTGGATCATCTCCTTATATATCTTGTGACCATCCTCTTTCCTGCCAGCTTTGAAGAAATTTTTTATGAGCGATGTATACACAATAGCACTTGGAATGTGGTCAGAATCCAGCATCTGTTCATAAAGCCTGTACGCATCGTCCACTCTACCTTGTTTACCCAAACCATCTATAAGTGAACAAAATGTAACAGCATCTGGGGTGCAAATTTTATGATCCATTCCTTCGAAAATTGAATAAGCTTCATTTAGCTTTTGAGCTTTACAAAGTCTATCAATCATTATGTTAACAGTCTTTACATTAAGGTATAAGCCACATTCCACCATCGAATCCCGAACCTTAAGAGCAGCTTCAACATCACCAGCCCTACATAGCATGCCTAATAGTACATTGTACGATGTAAGATTGGGCATCACATCTTTCTTCATATCCTCAAATATTCTCAATGCCTCCTCTACTCTTCTCTTTTTCCCAAGACATGTCAGAATGCAGTTGTAAGCAATCACACTAGGAATACAACCCTTTGCCCTTAGTCTTTCTAATAAAGTGTATGCTTCCTCAAACTTCCCAGCTGATCCATAACCCATAATCATGGTGTTGTAAGCAAATGCACAAGGAACTTTTCTTTTCAGCTCCATCTGCTCAAACATTTCCACAGCCTCTTCTAGTTTGTTTGCTTTACAGAGAACACCAATCATGCTAGTGTAAGTCACATCATCGGGCACTAAACCATGCACCTTCATTTCATAAAAGAATTTCCACGCCATATCCAAGTTGCCCACCTTACCAAAGCAATCTATACATACATTGTAAAGAACAGTGTCAGCATTCAACGAGTTGCTCCTCATCTCCTCCAACAGGGAGAGAGCTGCATCAACTCGACCCTCCCTGGCACAGCTGCGAATAAGAGTCGTAAATAAGTGCACACTTACTTCATAACCTAACTCCTGCATTTGACGAAAAAGAGTGAGCATGAGATCACATTCACCAACCTCAGACAGAGAACCGATCAAAGTTGTGTAAGCTGTAAAAGCAGGGCGAAATTTGAACTTCCTCATCATTTGAACAATGTCGAAAGCTTCGTTGAGCATCCTTAACCTGACACAACTCACTACTAACTCGACAGAAACATTATTAGATGGACCAAACCCTACTTCACTCATTTCTCCAAGAATTTGTTCAAGAAAATCAAACCTTTTAGTTCTAGCCATCACCATAATAAGAGAATTATATGCTTCTGGGCAAAGTCCTCTGTCAGTTTTCTTCTCAGCCCATCGAAAATAATTTACAGCTAGGTTGGCATCATTCAATCCTCTTAGGACACCAATTATTAAATCTTGCTCGGGTTTATCATCAAGCATTGATAAACCCTTCTCAACAGCAGGTCCCCAAGGGGCACTTACCAAGACTTGACGCACATCATTAACTCGCGGTCCAATGCCACCAACACTTTTCAAGGTTTCTCCACCTACTGTGTCAACAAATGAAGAGCAACTCCTTCCAAAAGATGCCAATTTCCAACGACACCTTGAACGATAGTGATTGAGGATTATCATTCCTGAAAAAAAAAAGAATATTACAACCAATAAATGCTCATAGGATTCAAGAAATAAAATTGTTTAAAAACAAAAGGAAGGTTAAAGTGTCAACCTTTACTCGTTCAACAATGGAGGAGATGACAACACCAAGGTAACTGGATTTGTCGTTCAGTCCCTACAGTTTTCCTTTCAAAGTGAAGAGCCAAAATAAAAAAAAGCGAGAAAGTAAAACAGAGGAACATGAGTGTGAAACAGAGACAATGAATGAAGCTAAGTGGCGGCCAACTGGGAACAGTCGAACGGAGAAACGAATCTGAGAAGAAATAGAAACATGAGGGCAAGGGCGACATTTCAACAAGAATTTAAGCATATTGGAGATGGAGACCTAAAGGTCATTGCCGTTTTAAAATTTGAACATGTCAAATAAAATATTTAAAATTTAAATATTAAATTGGTATTAAATTATTATATAAATATAAGTAAAAATAAAATAAAAATAAAATTATAAAAATAAGTAAAAATAAAATGTTTTATTAAAATAAAAAACACTAATGTATATTACTATATAATAAACTAATAATAAATCAAATATAATAATTTAAATTAAATCTGAATCTAATATAAAGCATTGAAAAATAATAAAAATTATAATTATATTTTTAAGTAATATTGTGTCTCATTATTATTAAAAGTTTCAAATTCTCTGAGAATATCGAAAGCCTCCTAAGCCACACTTTTATCTAAATTTCCTATATTAACTTCTTGTAATGCATTCATTATAAATTAGTAATATAAGAAATTATTTTCTATTGTAAATTTATAATAGCTTATATTTTTAATGTTAAATAAGAAAAAAATAAAATATCAAATAACTATTGGTAAATGTTTTTAATTCATTCATTATGACAAAGGCATTTTCTTCATAAATTGCCTTCAAATTAATTTGATGTGACAAAGAGACTTGTCCGTAATATTATCTGTGCATGTATTTCTGCTATATAAGCAATAAGGATTAAGGAAAAAAAACTATTAAATGGATCATTAAGTAAGATGTTTATCTCATCGGTAATCAAGAATATCTATATGAGGCTTATACAGTCTCTCTCATAAAAAAAGACTTATTTTACAAACTTATATATATTTGAAAGAGAATTTTTTCTAGTTATGGGACTTTGAAAAGAAATAAAAAAATTCTTTTTTAATTTATTAATTGTTTTTTGAGTTATTTAAAGATGGGGTCAAAAACCAAAAATTAGTTTCAGGAAAAGCTAAAAAGTAGTTCAGTTTCCATTCCCAAACCGTTAAAAGACAAAAAACAAATTGTCCTTTCTTTTTCATTCAATCTTCATGAAAATAAAGAAATTTTAACTTCGATCTATGCCAAGGTTTTAGACAAAAAGGAAATAGAATCTTTATATGTGTGTGTGTGTGTATATATATATATATATTAACCTTATAAGTAGAGCTACAATCTTCACGTTGACTAAATAGGTATCTTAAAATTTATTATCTAGTATAATAGCACAAACTTCTTTTCCTCTCACACTATTTAATAACTTATGACTTAAAAATTTTGTTAGTAAATTTTGAAGTAGTTGTTGATGTTCATAAATATTTTTAAAGTAATACATGTAGTTGTAAACCTAGTAGTCGTAGGACGCGCAATCTTAACTTAATCTTCTTACTTTCTTAACTAAGACAAAAATGTTATATAATTATATACAAAAATTGTGATCTTAGAAGCACGAGAAGTAAGATTAGAAATATGATTCCTACCATCAACATCTTTTAAAATGAGATTTATACTATAAGCAGTGAATAGGGACTAATAAATATGTTCATATTTTGATTCTAACAAGTACCCAATTGATACTTCATTAGTTGCATTGTCTGTAATAAAATGTATAGCATTTTTTGATCCAACCTACCTGAAAATTTTAGATAAAGTATAAACACTTTGGACTTACACATATATACGTACACACACACACATACAATCAACTAACATTCCTTTTAAAAATCTTGAAGCAAAGGAACATGAATATTATAATAAAAATGTAGCTTAGATCCTGGACTTCTTATTGTTGTATCATCTATTATTTCTTAAAACTATTGTGAATTTAAAGCATTTAAAGGAATACGTGAATGATAAAACATTTAGTTCATGCTTGTTTATATCGTAAAACAAAATTCTTTTCAACTAAAACCCTTTTTAAACTAGGTTGAGAACGATGAATAATTTTTGGAGGAAAATAAAAATATATGTCAATAATTGCTTTCCTTTATCTAATACTTATTGTGCTTCATCATCTCCAAAAGAAACATTACAAGTCTCTCTATTTTTTTCTTTTTTTACTTGTTGCTACAAATAATTTCCATTTTTGTCACGTACGTTAAATCACATTTTTTTTGTAAGAAGTAATATTACCTTTAATACCAGGAAGATGATCTTTCATTATATAAATTTCTCCCTCTTTACACATTTTACCTTAAAGTATACAATTATATTATATTTGTCAATTAGATGTTTAAGAAGAAAAATAATTTTTTGTTGAATCATACTTACAACTAGTAGAGGATATTAAGTTCATCGAATCTTTTCTTGATGATTCTATATTCTTTATTATAACTTTAACTTGAAAACGTCATAAAAATATAACCAACGAAGAAAGATGAAACGAAAAGAAAGAAGATGAAAGTTTGAAAAAGAAAATACCTCCTAAAATTTTCTCCATGTCACTTTCATCTTTTGACTCTATTTGTTAGCATTAGATTTAGCTTCAATCACCACAACCAGGAAAAGAGACAACAATAAAAAGGAAGATTAACTTGTGATATGTTGGCACAAAGAATCAAATAATAT
>JANZXP010098957.1:0-20640 GCA_027576715.1 Erythroxylum flavicans
TGGTGTTTCTAGTTAGTGAATCAAGCAAAGCAAAAGGGAAAGAGAAGGAGAAGCACTAGAAGAGCTAGTTGGCCAATTTTAATGTTCAGGAATACACTTAATTTAATTTCTGTTTGTGCATGTTTGAATGTGTATAAAGATTAATTTGGACATGGAAAGGTTGTTGGAATAGTGTGTTGGTGTTACTTTGCATGGAACTGGTTGGATATGATAAGAGAGTAATGTTTATTGGAATTTTGTCTCCCATTGTTTTAGCCATAACTCAGCCTACAAACATTGTTTTGGGTGATTCCAATTGGATATGAAATTTAATATATAGTATTAAAAATCTCTAGAAGAGATCCGAACCTAATTCTAGCTGCATGACATTGAAAATTGAGATTGAAAATGGTAACTTAATGCTGCCCCTGTTTTAGAGCAACTTGTAATGTTTGGTGTATGTTTCATGATTTGGAAGACCAAATGGTATGATTTTAATGTTATGGAAACAAAAGACATAAGGGAACAAATGTTTAGAAGACCTAAAATCTTAATTTAAATGTTTTTTATGTGAAAATTATTGAACAAGTGGAGGCATGAATTCTAGACAGGGGACACGAAGAGTAAGAAATCCTCCCCGTCGTATGATTTACTTATGGACTGATTTGTGTGCCCCTTGATTTCCCATCGTGCGCCTAGCCCAAATTGCACTATTTTGAGTTTTTTCTTTCAATTTTTACCGAATCACATTCTAACAGTTTCGGATGTTTATGAAACTTTGCAAACACCTAGAAATAAATGAATATGACTTACCATATTTGAATTAGGTGATTAAACATTAAAATTTAAGATTGAATATAATGCATACTAAAGGAAATTTACATGTATATAGATAATTTATATGCATATTTATTGCTTATATGTGTATAGTATGACTACACAAGTTTACATACTAATTTTATGAATATAATTATATATAATTAAGTATATGTGATTTGTATACTATTCTATTGGTGTTAACTTATAACTTGTATGAACGAACTTAGATATAGATTTTGTGATTTCAAATGAACATCATATGATTTGTCCAACATATTAATTATGAAATTGGCAAATGATTAAAGGAAAATGTTACAATGCTGGCTTTATTGTCTTGGTGGTGGATAGATAGGCATGCCTATAGGATTATAATGCAGCTGCTATAGTTTGATACCAATAGTGTCTTCATTTTGAGACTATAGTGTCTCTATAGTTTGATGCCTTGGGGTATCTAAAGTTTGTTACCTACGGGTAACTATAGTTTGACACTTTCGGGTATCTATAGTTTGTTATCTTTAGATATCTACAGCTCTTGTTATCCATACCCCAGAAGAATGTGTAGCCCTACCACATAAAGTAAATTAAACAGTTATAAATAAGAGATACTCTATGACAACATGAATAATTTGTATTGATGAGCATTGAATATCAATATTTGACTTATAAATGCGAACTTATGGTATATGAATAATATATTGAATCATATTTGCATTATGTACCTTGATGATTAATTTTGCCATCACTATTTATATGAGTTTATGATATTTATGAATATGTGTGTGTTTGGCAGATGATTGCTATGAGTGGTCATCAAAACTAAGTGTTTCCTTACTAGGCTTTTGAGCTTAATACGGGTGTTGATCTGTGTAGGTCCAAGTAATAGGGCTGAGGCGCAGGGATCATCTACAGGAACCAAGGCCAAGCACTAAAAGTAAGTGTACTTTTCAGAATGTATCTTTTTAGTTAAAGATGATTATGTATTTAACGAAGGATCATCTTGAGGTCTTCTTCTATAGAAACACGTAGAAGTGCTAATTCCTTATGAAGATCACCCACTGCATCGCCTAGTACATCAACCTTAGTATTAATTTCCTCAATGTTTTTAGCTAAGGCTTCCTAAACTGCCATCTACTTATGAGTAGCTTCAGTCCATTTGATGAAATTCTTCAAGAGCTCTGAATTAACGGTAGGATCTTGTAGCATTTCTCTAAGTGGATGAATATATTCAAAGAAAGATGGTTTTCTAGGTGAATCGTCTAATTTTATGATTTTAATAGAGGGTATTTTGAAAGGTTGTTTCCAATCAGGGATATCAAGATCATTAGGTCTAGTAATTTGTAAATCGGTTGCCTTAGAAGGTGTAAGATAGTTTTAACTGAAGGAATAAAACCTAAGGGTTTGAAATGAATGAGAAAATGCATAAAGGTTTCTAAGTTAAAAACGATACCTTCAATTGTGATACTTTCATACCTTCCCTCTGATATTTAGCCAACTACCTTAAAGCTTTCGTCTGTAGTAGATGCTCCAAAATTACTTCCTGATCCCCTTGATATATGATGTGATACATAGACACTTACAGGTTGAGCTGTGTGACATACATTGTCTTTTTTATTTACTGCCGCTTGAATCTCTTCTTTTGTGATATCAACTTCTCATCTTTCAGGAAACTTCCTTCTTCTTCCCTTTTTCTTTGCTTGCTATCGATGCTGGAATTCTAGGTTGTACATCTGGTACAATCTTGATTGTCATTCTGCTTGTCACTGGATATATTGTATAAGGATTTTTAGTAATGTGAGGCCCCAAATTGTAGCCTAGTTGGCATGTTTCATTGAACATGTATAATTATGTTTTTAAAGAATCATACTTGGAGAATTGGAAATAAATTGGCATCATCGAGATTTAAGGTATTAATGTTGAGCCCAAGGTCTCAGAAAATATGTTATGGATACATTACATAAGGTTTAGGTGAAGATTTGGTGATAAGAAGGCTTGGAAGTACTTAAAACTCTAGGTTGCGGTGATTTTTTTTGCAAGACAAATATGACACTCAAACTTGTAAGTGTCATATCTTTTGATTCCAATGTCCAAAAATTACAAACTTTATACTATTGGAAAGTTAAGAGGATAATCATGAAGACAAATTTGTCTAATTCAGCTTAAATTAATATAGTTTATTGATGGTTAATACGAGGACTAATTCTTGGTGACATTTGGCATAGTTAAAACATTGACAAATGGCATTGTTAATAAGTTGACAAGTGGCCTAATGGAAGTGTTGCAATAGGCAGCATAAATGGAGGGGAAAATGGAATGCATGCATTGGAGATATGTGTCTATTCATGAAAGAGACACCTAGTAGCTTACGTGTTGCATTCTTGTAAGAAAATTCCAACAGCCCTCACTTTGTTTCCAATCTCTCCACCGACATCATCTTTGTCCATGTTCTGAATTTTTACATCAATCCTATAGGTTATCACATGAAGTCCTTTCCAAACTATTCATTAAGGGAGTTACTTCATGTTATCCTTTTTATTGCTGTCTCTATGGTGTGAAGAATCAATTTAGTTCCACTTTGATCTTAAAGTTGGGTTTGGTTGCTTGAAAGGAGTTGATATAGTGGGATCTTTGGAGTTAGTCTTTAAATTAAAAAGGTAAGGGAATTATAAACTTGGTATCCTGTGATAACATGTGTTGTTTGATGTTTGATATGGATCAATTGTGTACTAAAATGGGAAAGAATTGAGGTTTGATACAAGCTAGAAACTGGTTCGGATGAGTAGTTCTACTGGACAGGTTTCAGTATTTTAACCATATATTGCTATGTAGGTATCCAAATTGGATGAATTTAAATTCTTATTAAACTAGAAACTTATATCTACAAATTTCATGAGGCATAGAATTTTATTGATGTCACTAATTGTGTCAAACGTTGGCTTGAATTGAGTATCTGGAATTTGTCACTATTTGTGAATGGTCTGTAGTCATTTAGAGATAATTTTCAAAATATTGAACCAAATTGCATAAAATTGGTGACAGTAGAAACTTAAGACATAATGGAACAAATGTTTAGAAAGAATGTTTGGCCTAAATCTTTCATTTTCATTGTCAAAATGACGTGTAACATTGACCCGAAAGTCTGTTTTGGGGAAAAGCTGGAAGAAAATGATGAAGTATGTGTTTTCACTAAACTTGCTTTGGTATTTGGATTATAACTTGAATTGTGGATCTCCAAATGAGTTGGTTCTTGATTCTGAGTAAACTAGAGGCATATTTCTACAACTTTATTGAAGAAGTCGAATTTTAATTCTGTCTCTAAGATTTTCAAAATTTGACATGAAATTGAGTCTTGGCTTAGGCTGTAGCACTACCAGGGACAGAAATCATTTCCTATGGCTTTTGAATAAACTGTATAGATGTAGGCAGAATTAGACTGAGGTGTTTTCACCAAAGTTGAAGCTTATTATCTTAAATTTAAATTGGTATAAAGTTTGTAATTTTTGGATATTGGAATTGAGAGTTATAAGGTGTACCACTTGGAGGCATGATCATGCATTAGTCAAAATTTCAAATGTACAATGTCTGGAGTATTTTGAGCATAACTCATTGAATACTAAACCAAATTGGATGAACTTGGTATCATTGGAAACCTAAGACAAGGAGGGAAAAATTCTAGAAGGAAGTATTACCTAATTACCTCACCTTCCTGATGAGAATAATTGAGCAAAGGAGACCCGAAGGTGGATTGTGAAATAAATTTGGATTGAGGGATTGAGTATGATTTCGCATGATTGAGAATGTGACAAGATTAAGAATAAGAAACATGGAATTTGTCATAAACATGCATCATACATGTTCAGTATACATGCATGTGCATAATTGAATTTATAATTGTGCACAATAATGATATGAGTTTGTATTAAATGTTTTAGAGGAACCCATCGAGCGACCAATTCCAAATATTGCTGGGACGTCGAGGCAATAAGCAATAAGGGAGATTTAGTAAGTAATTTTAGATGGTAATTTTTGTAAGTAATTTAGTTGGGCAATTGTGTTAGAAATTCAATAAGAAAATTTTGATAGTTTTGCTTTGACTATTTTGGTTGATATTGAATTGGATCATTGAATGATTTGCAAAGCTGTAAATATGTGATATGCTTGAATGATTTGCAAAGCTGTAAATATGTGAATTGAATTTCAGACATTTCTGTTTTGATTCTGTTAAGTCCTAGTTGTGGGTAAATAGGCATGCCTAGAAGGGTCTGCAGCTGCTTCTGTGACACTTCGGTGTCTTCTATTATTGACACTTCGGTGTCTTCTATTATTAACACTTCAGTGTCTTCTGATATTGACACTTAGGTGTCGAGACTTCGGTCTCTTCTGTGACACTTCGATCTCTTCTGTTATTGACACTTCGGTATCGAGACTTCAGTCTCTTCTGTATAAGTCTCGTTACCCACTTCTGTAAATGGATTAGCAGTTATCTGGTTTTGTGATTCTGGCATATGTTTGATTATGACTTAAACCTTATTGTGTTCTGATTCTGAAGGGTTTATACCCTCTTGTGATGTTCAGTTCTGTTAATTATAAAGTCTGTTCTAAAATACATTATGTCTGATTTACTGTTTAATGCATGTATATGCTGTTACATGATTCAATATGCTAAGTTGTCAGTTTATCCATAGATTAGTTATGACTCACTAAGCTATATGCTTAGCACGATGGATTTTTCCCGTGTAGGTTTCGAAAGAGGGACGTAAGAACTGGGACAAGACAATCGCGATGGCCAAAGGAGTCTGATTTTTGTTTTGCTCACATGTATTTTGAGATTTTTTTGGACTTGTATCTAATGTCTATAACTCATGAATTTTTATTTTGATAGGTTGTAATAACCTTAATCCAGGCTGCTTTTGGAAATTTTGACATGCGATGTGTGTTTGTTGAGATTCTGGTAATGTATGTATAAAGTGTTTTGTATGTTCGAAATGCTTCGTGTTCAGTGTGTTCAGTATGCATGTGGCACTCGCAACATCCGCCCAGGGGGTATTAGGGTGTTACAAAAGTGGGCTCCTTTTTCCTCGTCTTCCTCTTCTATCTCTTTTTCTTCTCTATTCTTGGAGTTTTCCTAAAAGTTGCATGTTGGAGAGCTACTTTCTTGGTCATTTCTCTTTTTTATATAGTATTTCCCACTTAAGGTAAACCTTAGGGTTTTCCCGTTCCTAAAAAGTCCAAAAAGTCCCTTGAAAATTTAATTCTAGAAGGCTATCCGCATATGGGCCACGATCATGGCCCAAAATTTTGCTCTCTGTCACGATCGTGGTAGAGGAAGCCACGATCTTGGGCCTGGGTCAGGTTTTGGGCTTCCTCTGATTCTCTTACATTCTTCGATATTTGATCTGAAACACTAGTAAACATGTCAAGGCACCTCAAATACACAAAATTTAACCTCAATGGCATACTTTAACCCATAAAACACTCAAAACACAAATGTCTAACTAAACAACACAATCCTAACCTAAACATACACTAATTATTCAATTTAACAACTAAACACATACTAAACTATCCACTAAAAAATTATACAATCTACCACTATCAATATGTTAAATCGATAAGGCGAGAGGGAGTCAACTTGCTTGATTCACTTTACTCCTTTATCTAGCCTTTGTGCTTCTCCATTAATAAGGATAATGTATGAAGGAGTAATTATAAACTTTCTTATCCATAAGATGAATAATTATAGGAATCCAAAAACTTAAAAATAATTTCCCATCTATTGATTCAAATTCCTTATTAAAATCAATCTTCATTCCATAATTTGATTGTGTTTTAACCACAAGCCTGTGATATAACTATAGCTAGCAGAGATGAGTACGGATTAATCCTATGGGACTAAAAAATAATAATAGTAATCGTCTTTCTATTATCTAGTCTAATAAAATAGATGCTTAAATTGGAAAAGAAAGCTAAACAAATCTAAACAATAAAACAAGATAATAATATAAGAAATAGATAAGAGTAACAATGAATAAACACACAAAAAACTTGGATTTAGAATTCTCCTAAAATTTTACTATGTTTGAGTTTTCTTGATTTTATGAACAATTTAAGTTTATTAGACTAGTAAAAATTCCAACCTTATATTACCTTTCAAGAAATACAACCCCTATTCATAATTCAATCAATTAAACTTATTGAATCAAAACAACCTAAGAATACTTTGATTTGCTCTGTGAACTCTCTTGATAGGTTTTATTCTAACCTTGGAAATCTTACGCCTTTATGTCGAATGGTCAATGCTTAACCCTCTTTATCTATGTTATGATCCAATGACACACCTCACCTCTCGAATCTTGATGCATGAATCATATAATTTAATCTTCCACTTTTTCTCCTTTGATTCAATCAATATAAAAGCATAAATAAATCATAAGAAAACTATATATTTCATTAAACCAGAGATCAAATCAAAACATAAATACTAGGTTCGTCACATCTAAATATATAGCCTAAATTAGTTCATACAAAAGAAATAGAACCATCAAAAAATAATAAAGAAATAAGAAATAAGAATGAACTCTTAGTTCTTGAATCTATATCGTTCTTGAGTGATCTTGGTGGAATCTTGCTTTCTTCTAGATTGGTTCTCCTCGATTCTTTAAGAATCTTTAACCTTGGGATTGATTTCTAGCCCTCCTAGATGTCTCTCTTTTTTTCTATTTTCCTCATTTAATTTCATGAAACCTTAGATTTTAGTTGAGCACAGGTTAAACATAGCCCTCATGTTGGTTCCTGATAGTTGTGTTTTGCATGATGTTTTAGGGTATAATCTGGTAAGTATTTAGCGTTAAATTGAGGGTTAAGTGTATGTTTATGTGTTAAGTATGTTAGTTTTTATGTTTATGTGTTTTTTACGGGTTAGTACGAATCATTGAGCTTAATTGTTATATTTTTTAGGTACCTTGATGTGTGTGTTAGTGATGCAGGGTAAACGGTGAAGAATGATGAAGATTTGAAGAGTTTCAGGCTAAAAGACATAGGCCACGATTATGTACGATGGCCACGATCGTGACAAAGAGCGCTAAGTTAGGTCATGTTCATGCACTTCAGGCCACGATCGCGGCAAGCAAGGCCATGATCATGCCCTGTGTCGAGCTGACACGAAAACTTAAATTTTGAGTGATGTTTTGGACTATTTCGACCCCTAGTTTGACCTAGGGCTACTATAAAATAAATAACACACTACAAGACAGCCACCAAGAAGGAGAGAGAGTGAAGAGAGTCGAGAAAATAGGGAATTTTTGTAAAAATCTGAGAGCAACCAAGAGATAAATCAAGGAATTAAGGAAGGAGATGAAGGAAGAGAGGCACGGAGATACATTTGACACGTAGCACTTCCTAGAATAGGCAGTTTTCCATAGTCGTGACCTCCGAGATCCGTTCTTATAGTATTTTCTATTTTTATTTCGATTTCATTGATTTATGAGATTGAATATTGATTGGAATTGCTATTGTTAAGTGTTGATCTTTTGTTTAAACTCACCTTCGGGTTTTTTAATTCTTAAGATTAATAAAATTTATTTGATGGCGTTTTATTTCGATTTAATTGTGATTCAATTTTGATTCTTCATAACTTGGCAATAAACTAAGAGGGTGAGCTAGTAAAAATCATCAATTTGGACTAACAAGAGTTAGGTAAATCGATAGGTAGAGAGTTAAATCAAATCGGTAGAATAGTGTAACAAGAGATCGAGCATAGATTCTCGGTAGGTTAATAGACAAATTCAGAACTAATTTTAGTTTTGGACCAATTGTAGATTGAGAGATCGCAATTCCCATAATTTGAATTAGGGTTTATCAATTAGGGTTAAGAATTATAACTTGAGAGAGAGTAATTCACCCTAAGACCGTCTAGGCCATTTAAATTGGAAATTGCATAATTGGTAGAATTTCTTTAGTTTCGAATTGAATCCACCTTTCTCTCACTTGGTTATTTCTAGGTTGGGTTTCAGATTATTTATGTGGTTTGCTATTTTGTTCATTCTTGTGGCACTTTAATTTCTCAAATTTGATTATTGATTGATTTATTTTCTACATTAGTTGTTTAATTAGGTGTATTGCTAACTTAGTTGCTTTAGATTTTTAGGACTAGTTCCTTTCCTTATGGGATCGACACCTTAGGTACTACGCAAATGACTCGTGCACTTACGGTAATTACCAAGGTTATAATTAGTAAAACTTAACACGTGTAACCTTGAGCGAATAAGTTTTTAGCACCGTTGTCGAGGAAGGCAACTTAGTTCTATAGTTTAAGGCGTTAGAATAGTTGAATTTTTTTCATATTTATTTTTCGTTGGTTTTACTTAGGAATTGTGCTCTTATATGAACACAAGAGTCAAAGAGGTTTAAGTCATACAATGGAGACTTTAGATTTAGATATAACTCGTTTAGAACGAACCCTTAGGAAAGCTCAACAAGAAAAAGAAGAAGAGATCAAGAAAGCACAAATGGTCGAGGAATTCCAAAGAAGCATGGATCAAGAAGTCAACCCTAGTAGGCAACAACAGAGGACCCTCATGGATTTTATGAGGCCAGGGTTTAATCCTACAAAACAAGGAGTGGCTAGACTGCCAGTTCAAGTGGTCTCATTTGAAATTAAGCCGACCCTCCTGAATATGCTTCAGCAGAACGTCTAATTTTATAGATTGGCAAATGAAGACCCGAATGCTCACATCATGAGTTTTCTCGAGATCTATGATACTTTTCGATATCACCAGATATTAGAAGATGCAATGAGGATTATGTTGTTTCCTTTCACGATTAGGGATAGAGCAAAGGCTTGATATCATTCACTGAGCCCCACTAACATTACAATATGAGAATAGTTAATGTGTGCCTTTTTAGATAAATACTTCCCGTTAACAAAGACCTCCAAATTATTAAGGAAATTACAAATTTCCAACAAGGTGTTGGGGAGTCTATTTATGATGCGTGGGAGCGTTACAAGGATCTGTAAAGGAGATGCCCGCACTATAACTTACCGAAGGAATTTTTGCTACAAACATTCTACAACGAAATAAACTTATATACTAGAGGCACCATTGATGCTGATTTGGGAGGATCGTTAGTGAGAAAGACAGTCGATGAAGCAGAGGAGATGGTCAATAATAGCTATTTATGGGTGAGTGAACATAGTAAGCAATCTACTAACTTTAAGGAGCAGAAAGGAGTTGTCATTGTCGATTAGATGACAGAAATGCAAGCTAAGATCGATAACTTGACATGACAACTCAGTAATATGAAGGTGTCATCCTCAACTATAATAAAGGTCGCGCAATTGAAGTTTGAGCTATGCGACCAATTGGGTCAAGATACGATGGACTGCTATCTGATGAGAGACGACAACCCAGAGCAAGTTAATTATATAGGGGCCTAATTTAGACATGGAGGGGGTAATAATCCCTACTCCAACACATATAACCCTGGGTGGAAGAATCACCTTAACTTCTCCTGGTCGAACAACAATAATAGAGGGCAGTTCATGCCTCAAGGCAAATTAAGCTTTCAGCAGGATAAGATAAGCTCGATGGATTCAAAGTTAGATAAGATTTTGGACAAGATAGGAGGTATGGAGGAAGCACATAGGATGCTTGAGAGTAAATTCTTGCAAGTTACAAAAAATCATGCTTCGTCTATATATAATTTAGAAGTCTAAGTGGGCCAGTTAGTAGAAGCAATGTCAACTCGTAAAGTTAGAACTCTACCAAATAACACTGAGTTAAATCTGAAGGACTGTATCATGGTCATAACTCAGACTCACGATGGAGGAACTTCATAAGTGCAGGAACCGGTAGAAAATAAACAAAAGGGTCAAGATATTGAAAAAACCTTTCGAATGAGCCCCTGATGGAATCAATTCAAGCAATTAGACGGGTATTCCGTTCCCTATTGTACAGCAGCAAGAGTTATATACAAAGAGGGAAACGAAAGAATTGCAGGAAATCGAGCATAGCAAGATTGAGGAAGTGACGAACCAAATACAGTCAAAGCTCAAACTACAAGAGTTCGTCAAGGAGAAAGTTAAAGAGCAACCACTAGAGGACAACCCCAACATTGTGAAGAAGGATGATCCAGGGGACTTTTTCATCTCCTGTAATATCAACAGCATCATTATAGATAAGGCATTCGCAAATTTAGGTGCGAGTATAAATATGATGCCCTACACTTTCAGTTTTAAACTGGGGTTATAAGAGTTAGTGCCCACTAAGTTTTTGGTTAAGACGATAGATAGGAATTCTCATAGACCGATGGGGATTATAGAAGATATGCCGGTAAAGGTTGGTAAATTTACCTTTCTGACAAACTTCTATATTTTGGACATTAGTGAAGATGAGGACACCCCAATAATCCTTGGAAGACTGTTCTTGGCCACTGCACGCTCAATTATTGATGTAGATGGAGACAAACTAACTCTGCGAGTTGGAAAGGAGAAATTAATCTTTAAGGTCACAGTTAGAGAGAACAGTGCTCCTTCACCTCCAGTAGATCTCAAGGAACCTGAACCTCGAGGAGAATGAGAGGACATAGAGGATCCTCATAATGCTTCCCGAAAGAAATGCTCCCGAAGCAGGAAGCGAGGCAAAGAAAATCGCAAGGACGGTGGTAATTACAATATGGGGGCGCAGGTTCATACTCTGAGATTAATGGTGACGCTACCATCGAACCATTCATTCCAACCACCTTGAGCGTAAAATTAGCGTCGAGATACCAACGTTAAAAGAAGCACTGCATGGGAGGCAACCCATAGGAAAATTAGCTTCGTGTCGTATTTTTGCTAATTAGTCGAATTCTATAGTTAGGTTTATTTGTTTTTAGGTTAAATAAAATTGAAAGAAGGAATAGGAGTTCGAAATCATAGGGAAGAATATGCATACGTATAAAGAGAAGTGAAAAAGAATCACGAATTGAAGGAGAAAGAATTAGAAAAGATCAAGGAAGAACCTGAATACAGCCGCTGGACACGACCGTGGCCTTCGACTGAGAATGCTTGTGGTGGTATGCCGCATACCACGATTGTGTCCTGCGACTATGAAGGAACAAGATGGGCGCATTTTCTTAAATGAAAATTTGACCATTTTACCCTTTTCACTACCTATATATTCAGTTCTTACTTCTTTTTCACTTGCACTTTTAGTTTCATTTTATCTCTTTAGAATTCCAGTTTTCAAACGCTCTAACCTCTCACTATAATTTTTACCTTCCTAAATTCTTTCACAGCATACTGCAACCATGCCATGCATTAAGCAATCAGCCCGACGGGAGCCTTATGGAAGCTAGCAAGTTGCGGGACGAGGGAGAAGGAACCGAGCAATGGACTTCAGAGTACCATTTCCTATCTACATCGAGAAGGAAGGTATCCTTGCTGATCCCTTCATTCTAGGTAAATTTCAATTCCTAAATACTTTGATGCTGACACATTAGATAGGCTAGAATTGCGTGAGCGGGCAGAGAACCTAGCCGAGAGAGTCCAGCGGGGCCAATTCATACAGTTCCAATTCCCTGATTATGAGGAACTTACTTTGGAGTTCTTTACTTCCCTGACCTTTGACCCTAGGAACACCAAGGAAATATGGTTTAGATTGGGCAGGAAAGCATATGAATTAGCTATAGAACTCATATGTGAGATGTGTGGATTCCCCGAATCCACCATCGTTGATCAACATGACGATTTCAGTGTCTCCCAATATTGACGTGAGCTGACTAGAATTGATCAATTCTATGCAAAAAATGCACACAACAACATTATCCGATCACGTGAACACTTGCTGCTGCACAAATTTATGTGTCAGCTGGTTTTTGACAAGTCAGAAACCAACAAGTGTTCTACTAAGGAACTTTTTATACCGTGATGTATGGATCACAGTATTCCAATATGCACATCCACCCATGTCCTTAATGCCATTGCTACGGTTCTGCGTAAGCGGAGCAACCACCTAGGAATGAGGTACATAGTATCGGCCATTGCTGAACATTTTGGTATGGAACGAAGGGAATTAACAGGTCACCCTCCTAACTTCTTCAATCATCACCATTTATTCCGAGCAAAGGTCATCCATTCCACGAGCATGAGTCTGCAGGAGATTCAAGAGAAGACATATGTGCAGCCCAAGGTAGGTCAAGCGAGTTCAAGTGTAGCGCAGCCTCGATAGGAGGAGTTAATGAGTGAAGAATCGGAAGAAGAAGAAGAGGAAGTGCAAGGCTAGAGGAAGGTTTTGGATGCAATATTTGAGACCAACAGAACACTTGCGGAGATGGCGCGCACACAACGATAGCAGAGCTGAGATATCTGACAGATCCATTGATATTTCAAGTCTCAGGGTGTTCGACTCCCACCTTTGACACCATCACCACCTCCGTCACCTTAGGATCCAAGTCTAACCCAAAATTTTCTTCTATTTTCTTTTGTTCCGTTTATTTTTATGTTTATTTTTAGCTTTATTGTTATTATTTCTATTGTTAATTTTATCGGTTCTTTGTTACTTAAGTTTTTTTCTTTACTCTTCGTGTATGTGTTGTGTGTGTTTCCTTCTTACATTGAGGATAATGTGTTGTTCAAGTGTGGGGAGGGATTCTGTGTTTTTCTTTTGTATGTGAATTTTGCATAATGTATAATAGTAGTAGGTTACATTGTGTGAAGTGTGTAAATGTGTCAATGGCATAGATCGAGTTAAATTTATTTAATTTTGGGACATAGCATGACTGTAAGGATTTTTAATCAAACATGTGGACTTATATGTGTATAATTGTGTGTAAAGGCTATCATATAAAGTTGAGTACAATTAATTAAAGTGGTCTAATATGGTAATGGTATTTTGGGCTTTATGTATATATTTTAAGTCTGGGCTTTATATGTGTAGAGACTGGGTTTATAATTTCTAGTTTTATGATGGGCCAAACTAGAAATTAGATTAGGGTTTTACCCTAATAAAAGTGGTTATGGTCCCCAAGTTAAATCTTATGCACAATTCCTTCTAACATTCCATCATCAAAGAGAAAACAGAGAGTTAAGGAAAAATCTAAAAAGGCTACGTTTTAATTTGGAAGACAAACCACAAGAGTCCAGTGCAGATTTCACAATAGATTCAGGTATGCTTCCGCTTTTATTTAATTCTTGATGATTTGATATGAACGGATCCTGGCTTTAAAGGGATTAAATCATTGAGAATTTTTTGTTTAATTATTTGTCTTCCATATGATTGAAGTATCTTTCGTTTCTTTTCTTTGGATCTGGTTATTAGCATATATGATTATGTTTAGGTTGTCTTATGAATTCAGATTTGTTATTTCGTATATGTGTATGGTTTAACTCCTTGATATGTAACAAAAAAAGGAACGAATCATCGTCTATTTTGGTGGAATTTGTTTTTGTAAAGTCTTTAATGGCTTTTAAGAACGTTTATGTTATCTTTTAATACATAAAGCTTTGGTTTAAGTTTTGACCATTGGATAATAACCAAAAACTACTTTATTTGGTTTTACAATTTAACCATTATATAAAGACAAGAATTACCTTTATTTGGTGTTATTGTTTAACCATTGGATGTCAATGGTAAAACAGAAACATTTTTAAAGCTTTATACATGCTGCGTGATTTAGGATTTAGATAAAGACCAAAAACATCTCTGCTAGTGTTAATTCAATTCCTATGCCTAATGGCGCCAATTTTAAGTCATAAAAGGAGAACGTTTTGATTGTTCTCGGAGTCATGGATTTAGATCTTGCTTTACGAGCCGATCAACCTAATCCATTTACTTGTGAGAGTACCTCTGATCAAAAGAGGGAGATGGAAAAGTGGGAAAGGTCGAATTGTATGAGCTTGATGGTCATGAAACGTGCCATTTTAGAAGCTTTTTAGGGCATTATATCCTAACATATTACTACAGCTAAGGGTTTCCTTGAGGATCTTGAGAAAAGATTTGCCAATAATGAAAAGGCTGAAACAAGAACACTTTGGGCAAAGCTTATCTCGATAAGGTATGTAGGAAAAGAAAATATAAGAGAGTACATTATGAAAATGTCCCACATTGCTTCAAAATTGAAAGCACTTAAGTTGGAATTATCCAAAGACTTATTACTGCATTTGGTTTTGATATCTCTTCCGACACAGGATAGTCAATTCAAGGTGAGCTATAACTGTCAAAAGGAGACATGGTCTCTTAATGAGCTCATCTCACACTGTGTCCATGAAGAGGAAAGGTTGAAGCATAATAAGTCATAGAGTTCTCACTTAGCCAGAACATCTAAAGACAAAGGGAACAAAAGAAAGAAAACTAAGGAAGTTGCGGTTCTGACAACACAAAAGAAAGAACAAAAGGAAGAAAACCTAAAAGGTGTTACTTTTGTGGAGCTGAAGGTCATGTAAAGAAGTAGTATGCCAATTATCATGCACAGCATGCAAAGAAAGGTATGTTTCTTATTTTGGTTTGTTCTGAAGTTAATTTGACTTCTGTACCTAGACACACATGGTGGTTAGATTATGGTGCAACAACTCATATCAGTGTATCTATGCAGAGTTTCCTGAGTTGCCGAAAACTAAGTGATGGTGAAAGATACATCTATGTAGGTGACAACAAGCCAATAGAAGTCAAATCCATAGGGACTTTTAGATTATTGATAAGAACTGGATTTTATTTGGATTTAGTTGAGACTTTTGTTGTACCATCTTTTAGATAAAATTTGATTTATGTTTCTACTTTAGACAAATCTAGTTATTGTTATTTATTTGGAAATGGAATATTTAGTCTCTTTCAAAATTCAAATTTGATTGGCGTCCGTTCTTTATCAGGTTACAATAATTTAGATATGCTTGACATTAATGCTTCATTTAATGAAGCCTTGCATGTGAGTACACGAAGTTTAAAGTGCAAATTAACCAGCGAGAATTCTATCTCATTGTGGCATAAGAGATTAGGTCACATCTCCAAAAAGAGAATTGAGAAACTTGTGTCCAAAGGAATTCTTGATCCCCTTGATTTTACAGATTTTGCTACTTGTATTAATTGCATTAAGGGGAAACAAACAAATGTCAAGAGATTGGGTGCCAACAGGGCTTCAGATGTCTTAAAACTTATCTATACAAATATTTGTGGGCCATTCCCTATGGCATCTTGGAATAGTCAACTGTATTTTATAACTCTTATAGACGACTTCTCGTGATATGGCTACCTTTAGCTCAACTATAACAAATCACAATCTTTGGATGTGTTCAAAAGGCTTTAAGGTTGAAGTTGATAACTAACTTAACAAAAGGATTAAAAGCATCAGATCTGACCGTGGTGGCGAGTACTACGATAGATACAACGAATCTAGTGAACAACGTCTATGACCATTTGCTAAATTCCTAGAGGAATGCGGTATTGTCCTACAGTACATTATGTCAGGTTCTCCTAGCATCAATGGTGTTGCTAAAAGATGAAACAGAATGTTTAATGATATGACGAAGAGTAAGATTAGTCATTCTACCTTGCCAGAATCACTCTAGGGAGAATCACTAAAGACCGCAGCATATATAATCAACAGAGTTCAAACTAAAGCAACTAATAAGACCCCTTATGAGATTTGGACAGGTAAGAAGCCTAGTTTAAAGCACTTGATCATTTGGGGATGTCTAGTTAAAGTGAGAACCAACTCAACAAAAGAATTAAAAGCGTTAGATCTGACCATGGTGGCGAGTACTACGGTAGATATGACGGATCAGGTGAACAATGTCCTGGACCGTTTGCTAAATTCCTAGAAGAATGCAGTATCGTCCTACAATACACTATGCCTAGTTTGCCTAGCATGAATGGTGTTGCTGGAAGACAAAACAAAACACTTAAGGATATGGTGAGGAGTATGATTAGTCATTCTTCCTTGCCAGAATCACTTTGGGGAGAAGCATTAAAGTCCACAACATATATACTCAACAGAGTTCTAACTAAAGCAACTAATAAGACCCCTTATGAGCTTTGGATGGGCAAGAAGCTTAGTTCAAAGCAATTGCACATTTGGGGATGTCCAGCTAAGGCGAGAACCAACTCAACAAAAGTATTAAAAGCATCATATTTGACCATGGTGGTGAGTACTACGGTAGATATGACGAATTAGGTAAACAACATATAGGATCGTTTCTTAAATTCCTAGCGAAATATGGTATCGTCCCACAGTACACTACGTCGAGTTCACCTAACATAAATAGTATTGCTAAAAGATGAAACAGAATGCTTAAAGATATAGTGAGGAGTATGATTAGTCATTCTACCTTACCACAATCATTTTGGGAAGAAGCATTAAAGACCACATCATATATACTCAACAGAGTTCTAACTAAAACAACTAATAAGACTCCTTATGAGCTATAGACGGGCAAGAAGCCTAGTTTAAAGCACTTGCACATTTGGGGATGTCCAGTTGAGGTAAGGCCTTATAGGCCAAATGAAAAGAAACTGGACTCAAGGACTATCAGTTGTTACTTTATTGGATATTCTGAAAGATCCAGGGGTTACAAATTTTATGGTCCCAATTTTAAGGCAATTTTTGAGATAGGAAATGCCCGATTTTTTGAGGATGTTGAGTTTACATAGGGAGAAAGGATTAATGACTTTGTTTTTTAAGAGGAACATGTTGAAATTCCTCTAATTGCTATTGACAATGATCAGGGTCTGGTTTCAATTCTTGACATTGTTCAATAAGCAATTCCAGATCAAGATAATGTCATGGAAATTCCTCCCCAAGTTCAACAACTTGTTCCAAAAGAACAAACCCTACAACCTCAAGACCCTATGCCATTAAGGAGATCCACTAGAGAGAAGAGAAGTGCAATTATAGATGATTATATTGCATTTCTTCAAGAACATGAAGTTGACATTGGTATGGTTGAAGATGATCCAATCAACTTGTATTAAGCCATGGAAAGTTCTAACTCTCAGAAGTGGATTGATGCCATGAATGAAGAAATAAAGTCCATAAAGGAAAATGATGTTTGGGATCTTGTACCATTGCTTAAAGGTACAAAACCTATTGGTTGCAAATAGATATGTAAAACTAAGAAGGATTCAAAAGGCAATGTAGAAAGGTACAAGGCTCGTCTTGTCGCAAAGGGCTTTACAAAGTAAGAAGGCATTGATTATAAAGAGGCTTTCTTTCCAGTTTCTTCAAAAGACTCTTTTAGGATAATAATGGCATTATTGACACATTTGATCTTGAGTTACATCAGATGGATGTTAAGACAACATTTCTCAATGGTGACATTGATGAGACAATTTATATAGTGCAGTCAGAAAATTTTGTTCAGGAGATGCAAAACAAATGGTTTACAAACCAAAGAAATCCATCTTGGACTCAAACAGGCATCTCGTTACAAATTTCACCAAGTTGTCTTCTCGTTCAGTTTTGAGATAAACTTGGCTGATGATTGTATATACCATAAGTTCAGTGGGAGTAAGTACATTGTTCTGGTTTTATATGTCAATAACATATTGTTTGCCACTAATGATATAGGCTTCCTACACGAAACCAAGAGATTTCTATCAAAGAAATTTAAAATGAAAGATCTTAGTGACATCTCTTTTGTTTTAGGGATTCAAATACATTGGGAACACTCATAAGGTATTCTTGGATTTTCACAAAAGAGCTATATCGAAAAGGTACTTAAAAGATTTGACATGCAAGATTGTAAACCATGTGATACCCTGTGTTTAAGGGAGATAAGTTCCAGTTTAAGTCAATGCTCTAAGAATGACTTTGAAGCTAAGGAAATGTAGAAGATTCCTATGCTTCAGCTTTAGGAAATCTAATGTATTTTCAAGTTTGTAAACATCTGAATATTGCGTACATTGTTGGAATGCTAAGGAGATATTTAAGTAATCCAGGATTGGATCACTACAAAGCAGCCAAATGGGTCTCGCTGTACTTACAGAAAACAAAAGATTATATGCTCATATACAGAAAATCAGATAAGCTAGAGATCATTGATTATTCTGATTTTGATTTTGCTAGATGCCAAGACAGTAGGAGATCCACTTCGAGTTATATCTATTTGCTTGTCAGAGGAGCTATTTCCTAGAAGAGTACTAAGTAGACACTTATAGCTTCTTCCACCATGGCATCGAAGTTTATAGTATGTTATGAGGCATCTAACTACAGGATATGGCTGTGAAACTTTGTCATGGGGCTGCACATTGTGGACTCTATTGAAAGACCACTTAAGTTATTTATGACAATAACTTGACAGTGCTATATTCTAATAACAATAGGAGCTTGACAAAGTCGAAGCACATCGACATCAAGTTCCTAATTGTTAGAGAGAGAGTTCAGGGTGGACAGTTGTCTATACAGCACTTTGGATTAAACTCCATGATTGCAGATCCGCTTACTAAAGGAGTGCCACTCAAGGTCTTTCATGAGCACACTGCTCATATGGGTGTTGCATCTTTTCAGGATATATAGTGTCAGTAGGAGTTTGTATTGTAGATGCTTTTCAGATTAGACATTTTTCACTGTCATTTTAGATACAGTTTTTAGGTTAACTTGTTCGAGGTTATTTTCAGCTTTAAGATATTTGGTTTATTTTGTCTTTGAACTTATTTAAGATCAATCTCATTAAAGCATAAGGTTAAACTAGTTGGAAATAAGCATGTTAAGATCACACTGCTTATAATTTCCATTTCCATGCTATATATCCAGGCTTGATCCATGTCATTTGGTTATATTAACATATATGACCATTAATGGGTCTAGTTACGTTAAATGTAGAGAAAGTTGCTTTTATCCTATGTTGGTATGATTGCTGGGCTGGATTGTCTGGGGATGCATATAGTAATGATAGCAAAATTCTGAGTACTCATAAAGTTAATACACAATTTTAAGGTTACATATATAGCCCAAGTGGGAGATTGTAAGGATTTTTAATCAAACATTTGGGCTTATATGTAACATCCTGTTACTTAGGACAAGCATAAAATAGTGTTTATAAGAGGTTACCGAGAAATTAGGAAGTATAGTTCATACTTATGCATAATGTGGCATACATATACACGAGAATATTGATTTTTGCACATTAATATGATTGTACATGCATTCATTGACATTTTTGGGGTATAAGTGAGTTTTAATGTGATTAAAAATGTGAATTGTAGATTATTTGTCTTGAAAATTGAAATGGTGTGTATTAGAATTAATTTCGCATTTTTCGTAACATTTCAAAATTTTCTAAAAATTTGGGGGTATTTTTAGACTAGAAAAAATGCCTAATGGCAAGACTAATTGAGACATGTAAAATTAGGATGACTAAGCTCAAAATTGAGTGACATTTGGCATAGTTAAATGAGTGACAATTGGATTCGGAATTAATTGACAAATGGACTAATTATGAAGTGACAAATGGACCAATTATTATGTGACAAGTGGACCAATCTTGGATTGACATAAGGACTGATTAATTAGTGACAAATGGCAGTTTAAGGAACAGATTAATGGCAGCATTTTGGTTAGGCACATGTCTTACATGCCTTAAGACATATGGCTTAGGTAATTTGATGACACCTAGCACAAAATTACAACAAGGATAGCCAGCAGCCTTCCTCCTTTGTTCTTCACCTTCTCCACCAAAATTTCATGAAATTTTCTCTCTGAAATTGTAGTCTAACTCTAGCCAAATTTCTACACAAAATTCACATATTAATCCTTCACAAAATAACTAAGAAACCAGCTGGAAGTAATCATCTTATTGCTGTCCAAAAACACCTTGTTTCCATCTTAAGTTTGTGATGAATCTTGCATGCTTGGAGGCTTAGTGAATCTGGAATT
>JANZXP010098962.1:0-20640 GCA_027576715.1 Erythroxylum flavicans
TTCTCTTGGGCCTAATTTATTAGGCATTGAATAAATATATATGGATATATTTATTGGGCTAGAGTGAATTAAGTTGTGGGGCTTTTATTATATGAGATATAATGGGCCGAAACTTATTGAGCTTTAATGGGATTAGGTTTTCTCTATAAATAGAGAAACTTAGGTCTGATAAGAAAGTGAAACCATTGTAATACAAAACCCTAGCCACCATCCGAGAAAGGTGCATGCGGCATTCGGAAAGAGTTTCAGGACGTGCTAGCACACGATAGCCGCAGCCCAGATCGTACATACTCGTGTGGATACCGATAGAGGACATTCGCATGTAGCAGTGTCTACGAATCTGAAAAATAACCACCAATTAGTATCAAAAAGGTATTTTTGCGCATCCTATATGTATTCGATTATACATCGTGTTATGTTATGGTCTCTTCCGTAGCGTATTGTGAATTCTCGGGCCATACGTGATCCAACTGCTAGCACATTCACTAGGCATCTTTAGTGGGAAGGATAGCTCATTGACGCACCTTCTGTGGACAAAATAACCCATTGGGCACCTTCAATGGGCAAAACAATTTATCGATAGACCTTCAGTGGGAAAAACATCACGTTGATAGTCCTTCAGAGGGAAAAACAACCCGATGGCACAGTCGCTAGGCACCTTAAGTGGGAAAAATAAATGTGGTCCGACATTCAGTGAGCAAACTAGCCCATTGGCAGGGTCGCTAGGCACCTTCGGTTGGAAAAATAACTCGTTGGCACACCTTCCGTGGGCAAAACAGCCGCTAGGCCCTTCGGTGGGAAAACAGCCCTCTGGGCACTTTCGATGGGAAAAATAGCCTGTTGGCACACCTTTGATGGACAAAACATCCCGTTGGGCACCTTCAGTGGGAAAACAGCCTATTGGCACGTTTACTTGGCACCTTCAATGGGGAAAATAACCCATTGGGCACCTTTGGTGTGAAAATAGCCCATTAGTAGTACTTTGGTGGGAAAGACGACCCGTTGGCACAGTCACTAGGCACCTTTTGTGAGTAAAACAGCCGATTGGCACCTTCGTTAGGCACCTTTGATGGGAAAAATAGCATGTTTGTACGGTTGTTAGATACCTTCAGTGGGAAAAATAGCTCTTTGACAAAACAACCCATTGGCACGATCGATAAAATAACTCATTAGCATAGTCGCTAGGCACTTATGGTGGGAAAAACATTCCTTTGGGCACTATTGGTGGCAAAAATAGCTCCTCTGTGAACTTTCAATCAGTGAAACAAACAGTTGGCACACATTCATTGAGCAAAATAGCCTATTGGTATGGTCACTAGGCACCTTCGATGGGAAAACACAACTCGTTGGCATGGTCGCTAGGCACCTTCGATGGGAAAATAGCTCGTTGGGCACCATCGATGGGAAAAAAAACCTGTTGGCACACCTTCGGTAGGTAAAATAGCATTTTGCACATCTTCAGTGGGCAAAATAGCCTATTGACATAATCGCCAAGCATCTTCGGTGTGAAAAATAGCCTGTTGGAACGGTCACTAGCCACCTTAGGTGGGAAAAATAGTTCGTTGGGCACCTTCAATGGGAAAGATAGCCTGTTGGTACACGTTTGATAGGAAAAACATCCCATTGGTGCACCTTTGGTTGGCAAAACAGCTTGTTGGCATGGTCACTAGGCACCTTCGGTGGGAAAACAGCACATTGTGCACTTTCAGTCAGAAAAACAGCCTGTTGGCACACCTTTGGTAGGCCAAACAGCCAGTTAGCACGATCATTAGGCACCTTCAGTATGAAACATAGCTCATTGGCACACATTTAGTAGGCAAAATAGCCTGTTGGTGCAGTTGTTACACACTTTCAGTGGGAAAAATAGCAAGTTGCATAGTTGCTAGACACCTTCGGTGGAAAAAAATTACCCATTGACAGGGTTATTAGGCATCTTCTGTGGGAAAACAGCTCGTTGGCAGGATTTGTAGGCAACTTCAGTGGGCAAAACAGCCTGTTGGAAGGATTGCTAGGCACCTTCTGTAGGAAAAACAGCTCGTTGGCACACCTTTGGTGGGCAAAATAACCTATTCCTTTGATGGGAAAATAGCTCGTTGGCACAGTCACTTGGCACCTTTAGTGGGCAAAACTGTCCGTTGGGCACCTTCAGTTAGGAAAATAGTCAGTTGTCACACCTTCAATAGGCAAAACACTCTGTTAGTACACCTTCGGTGGGCAAAACAACCCATAGGGACGATCGTTAGGCACCTTAAGTGGGAAAACATCCCATTGGCACAGCTTCGGTGGGCAAAATAGCACATTAGCATAGTCGTTAGGCACCTACAATGGGAAAAATGGCCCGTTGGTCACTTTTAATGGGCATAACATCCTGTTGCCATACCTTTGGTGGGCAAAACAGCACGTTGGCATGGACATTAGGCACCTTCAGTGGAAAAACAGCCCACTAGCAAAAATAGCATGTTGGCACACTTTCAGTGATCAAAATAACCTGTTGGGCACCTTCGATGGGAAAAACAGCCTTGGCATGATCGTTAGGCTCCTTCCTTGGGAAAAACAGCCCGTTGGCGTACCTTTGGTAGGTAAAATAGCCTAATGACACATCTTCAGTGGGGAAATTGGCCCATTGGCACGGTCACTAGGCCGTTTAGGTGTGAAAAACAGTCTGTTGACCACCTTAAGTGTAAAAAATAGCCCGTTGGTACACCTTTAGTAAGCAAAACAGCCTTTCCACACACACCCTTGTAGGAAAAATAACCCATTAGCATGGCCGCTAGGCATCTTCGACAGGAAAAACTACCCATTGGCACAACTTCAGTGGGCAAAACAGCCTATTGATAGGGTTGCCAGGCACCTTCGATGGGAAAAACAGTCCGTTGGCACCACTTCGGTGAACAAAACTACCTATTGGGTACCTTCGGTGGTAAAAACAAACTTTTGGGACGTTCTCTAGGTACCTTTAGTCGGAAAAACTGCCCGTTGGCACAATTTTGGTACACAATACAAACTATTGGTACACCTTCGGTAGGCAAAGCTGCCTTTTTTCACACTCCCTTATGAGATAAACAACTCGTTGGCACGGCTGCTAGGCACCTTCGGTGTGAAAAAACCCATTGGTACACCTTCGGTAGGCAAAACAACCATTTGACAAACCCCATTGTGGGAAAAATAGCCCGTTGGTACGGTTGCTAGGAACTTTCAGTGTGCAAAACAGCCCGTTGATAGGGTCACTTGGTAACTTTGGTGGGAAAAACAACCCGTTGCCACACCGTCAGTGGACAAAACAACCCATTGGGCACCTTCGGTAGGTAAAACAAACCTTTGGCGCAGTTGCTAGGTACCTTTGATGGGAAAAATAGCCCATTGGCACAATCGCTAGACACCTTCAGTGGGAAAAACAGGTTGTTAACAGATCACTAGGCACCTTCGGTGGGAAAACAGCTCACTGGCAAGGTTTCTAGACACCTTAAGTGGGGAAAACAATCCATTTGTAGGGTCGTTAGGTAACTTCTGTGGGAAAAAAACCCGTTGACATGGTTGCTAGGAACCTTTGGTGGGAAAATCAACCCGTTGGCACGGTCTAGAGGCACCTTTGCTCGAAAAAACAGTTTGTTGGCACATCTTTGATAGGTAAAAAATCCCATTAGCATACCTTTAATGGGCAAAATAGCCCTTTGGTAGGGTCGCTAGTCACCTTCGATGGGGAAAACAACTCGTTGGCACACCTTCAATGGGCAAAGTAGCTTGGTGGAATGTTAGGAACCTTCAGTGGGAAAATAGCCCGTTGGGCACATTCAGTAGGAAAAATAGCCCGTTGGCAAAACTTCAGTGGGCAAAACACCCCCTTGGGCACGTTCAGAGGGAAAAACATCCTATTGGCCCATTCGCTAGGCACATTCAATAGGAAAAATAGCCGCGCGGCACACCTTCGACGGGCAAAACAACCCCTTGGCACGATCACTAGGCACCTTTGGTGGTAAAACAGCTCGTTGGGCACCTTTGATGGGAAACAAAACCTGTTAGCACACCTTTAGTTGGTAAAATAGCTCGTCTACATGGCTGCTAGGCACCTTTGGTGGGAAAAACAACAAGTTGCCACGTTTGCGTAGCACCTTTGGAGGGAAAACAACCCATTTGCACATATTTGGTGGGTAAAACAACCCGTTGGTAGGATCACGGTGTGCCTTCGATGGGAAAATACCTTGTTCTGCACCTTTGGTAGGAAAAACTATCCATTGGCAGACCTTTTGTGGATAAAGCAGCTCATTGGGTACCGTTGGTGGCAAAAAGAGCTTGCTGGTAAGTTCGTTAGGCACCTTCAGTGGGAAAAATAACCTATTGGCTCACCTTCAGTGGGAGAAAAGCATGTTGACATGTTTGTTAGGCATCTTTGGGAAAAAATAGCCTGTTGGCACACATTTGGTGGGCAAAATAGCGTGTTGGCAGGGTCGCTACGTACCTTCAGTGGGAAAATTAACTAGTCAACCTATTGGCACAGTCGATAGGTACCTTTGATGGAGAAAACAGACAGTTGGGCACCCTTGGTGGGAAAAATGACCCATTGGCACGATAGCTAGGCACCTTCGGTGGGCAAAGTAGGCCGTTGGCTGACATTTGGTGAGAAAAACAACCAACTGGCAAGGTTGTTAGGCACCTTCAGTGGGAGGAACAGTCTGTTGACCACCTTTAGTGGGAAAAATAGCCCTTTGGCACACCTTCAATAGGCAAAACAGCCAGTTGGCATACCTTCGATGGGCAAAACTGCCCATTGACAGTGTTACTAGGTACCTTTGGTAGGGAACACAGCCTGTTAGAACACCTTCGATGCGCAAAACAGTACGATGGAAGGGTCGCTAGGCACCTTCGGTGGGACAGTAGCCCGTTGGGCACATTTAGTGGGAAAAAAGCCCGTTGGCAAAACTTTAGTGGACAAAGCACACCTTTGGTGGGTAAAACAACCTATTGACACATTCGCTAGGCACTGTCAGAGGTAAAAGCAGCCCCTTAGCAGAACGTTGGAGGCTAAGACAACCCTTTGGCACTATCACTAAGCATCTTCAAGGGAAAAAATAACCCGTTGGCTACCTTTGGTGGGAAACAGAACTCGTTGGCAAACCTTCAATGGGTAAAACAACTCGTTACCACAGTCACTAGGCACCTTTGGTAAGAAAAATAGCCTGTTGACATGTTTGCTATACACCTTCAGTGGGAAAAACAGCCCATTGGCACATGTTTGGTGGGCAAAAAAGCTAGTTGGTAGGGTGGCTATGCACCTTTGGTGGGAAAAATAGCTCGTTAGCCAGTTGGGCACACATTCTGTGGGCAAAAGAGCCCGTTGGCATAGTCGGTAGGCACCTTTAGTAGGAAAAATAGCCCGTTGATGCATTTCCTAGGTACCTTCAGTAGGAAAACAGCCCATTGGGCACACATTCTGTGGGCAAAAGAGCTTGTTGGCGTAGTAGCTAGGCACCTTCAGTGGGAAAAACAGCCCGTTGACACGTTTGCTAGGTACCTTTAGTGGGAAAACAGCCCATTGGGCACCTTCGGGGGGAAAAACAGTTTGTTGGCAAACCTTTGGTAGGCAAAAGAGCCCATTGGCACACGTTTGCTATTCAAAAGAGCTCGTTGCCATTTTCACTAGGCACCTTCAGTAGGAAAAACAGCCCATTGGCACACATTTGGTGGGCAAAAAAGCCAATTGGTAGGGTGGCTATGCACCTTCAATGGGAAAAATAACCCGTCAACTCGTTGGAGAGTCGATAGGCACCTTCAATAGGTAAAACAGTTCGTTGGCACTCATTTTGTGGGCAAAAGAGCCTATTAGCACAGTCGCTAAGAACCTTCAGCACGAAAACAGCCCGTTGGGCACCTTAAATGGGAAAAACGGTTTGTTGGCACAGCTTCGGTAGGCAAAACAGCCCGTTAGCATAGAATCGATGAGCAAAACAACCCATTGGGTACCTTTGGTGGGAAAACAACATGTTGGGCACCCTTGCTGGGAAAAATAGCCTATTAGCACATAATCGATGAGCAAAATAGTCCATTAGTAGACCTTCGGTGGGCAAACAGCCTGTTGACACACCATCAATGGGCAAAACAACTCGTTGACATTATCGCTAAGCATCTTTGGTGGGAAAAATGACCAGTTGGCACACCTTTGATGGGAAAATAGACCATTGGGCATAATTGCTGTGGTTGGCAAAACTTTGGTGGACAAACTAGGAACCTTCAATGGGAAAAATTACCTTTGACAAACCTTTAGTGGGCAAAGCAGCCCCTTGGCACAGTCGCTAGGCATCTTCAATAGGAAAAACAGCCCATTGGCTCACATTTGGTGGGCAAAACTGCCTGTTGGCAGGGTCGTTATGCACCTTCAGTGGGAAAACAACCCGTCAACCTATTGATTGGGTCTCAAAGCACCTTTAGTGGAGAAAACAGTTTGTTGGACACCTTCTGTGCAAAAAACTGCCTATTGGCATGTCTTTGGTGGACAAAACATCCCATTGGGCAACTTTCGTGGCAAAAACAACCTACTAGCATGTTTGCTAGGCACCTTCGGTGGCAAAAATGGCTTATTAAAGCACCTTCTGTGGATAAAATAGCTCATTGGGCAAAACAACCTGTTGGTAGACCTTCGGTGGGAAAAACATCACGTTGGTAGTCCTTCGGAGGAAAAACAACCCGATGGCACAGTCACTAGGCACCTTTGGTGGGCAAAATAACTGTTGGTTGACATTCGATGAGAAAACTAGTCCGCTGGTAGGGTCGCTAGGCACCTTCGGTGGGAAAATAACCCGTTGGCACAACTTCCATCGCCAAAACAGCCGCTACGCACCTTCGATGGGAAAAAATCCTGTTGCGCACCTTCGGTGGGAAAAGTAGCCTATTGGCACGCCTTTGATGGACAAAACAGCCCGTTGGGCACCTTTTGTGGGAAAAATAGCTTATTGACATGTTCGTTTGGCACCTTCAATGGGAAAAACAGCCCGTTGGTAGCACTTTGGTGGGAAAAACAACCCGTTGGAATGGTAACTGGGCACCTTTTGTGGGTAAAATAGCCCGTTGGCACCTTCGATGGGAAAAACAGCATGTTCATAGGGTCATTAGGAACCTTCAGTAGGCAAAATAGCTCTTTGACAAAATAAGCCGTTGGCACGATGGGTAAAATAACCCATTAACACAGTCTCTAGGAACCTAAGGTGGGAAAAACATCCCTTTGGGAACCATTCGTGGCAAAAACAAATCCTCTAAACACCTCCAATTGGCCAAATAGCCCGTTGACACACATTTATTAGGCAAAATAGTTCGTTGGCACGATTGTTGGCACCTTTGGTGGGAAAAACAGCTCATTGGCACTGTTGCTAGGCACCTTTGGTGGGAAAACAACTCGTTAGGCATCGTCAATGGGAAAAATAGCATATTGGCACACCTTCGGTGGGCAAAATAGCCCTTTGGCACATCTTTTATGGGTAAAATAGCCCGTTGGCACGATCATCATGTGCCTTTGATGTAAAAAATAGCCTATTGGCATGGTCGCTAGGCACCATAGGTGGGAAAGCTAGTTCGTTGGGAATCTTTGACAGGAAAAATACCCCGTTGGTACACCTTTGGTAGGCAAAACAACCTATTGGCACACCTTTGGTTGGCAAAAAGGCTAGTTAGCACGATCACTAGGCACCTTCGGTGGGTAAACAGCACATTGGGCTCCTTTGTGGGAAAACAACCTATTGGCACACCTTTGGTAAGCAAAATAGCTGGTAGGCATAGTCTCTAGGCACTTCTGTGGATAACACAACTCGTTGGTACACATTCGATGGGCAAAATAGCCCGTTGGCACTATCGTTAGACACCTCCGATGGGAAAAATAGCAAGTTGCATAATTACTAGACACCTTTGGTCGAAAAAAATTGCCCATTGGCAGGGTCGCTAGGCACCTTCTATGGGAAAATAGCTCGTTGGAAGGGTTTCTAGGAAACTTTAGTAGGCAAAACAACCAGTTGGCAAGATCGCTACGCACCTTCTGTGGGAAAAAAAGCCTGTTGGCACACCTTTGGTTGGCAAAACAACCTATTCCTTTAATGGAAAAATAGCCCATTGGCAAGGTTGCTAGGCACCTTTGATGGGCAAAAGTATCTATTGGGCACCTTCAGATAGGAAAACAGTCAGTTGACACACCTTTAGTAGGAAAAACAACCCGTTAGTACACTTTCGGTGTGTAAAATAACCCACAAGGATGATCTTTAGTCACCTTAAGTGGGAAAACATGCCGTTAGAACACCTTCGGTGGGTAAAACTGCCAGTTGGGCACTTTCAATGGGCAAACAGCCTGCTGTCACACCTTCAGTGGGCAAACATTTGGAGGGTAAAACAGCTTACTGGCGTAGTAATTAGTCACCTTCGGTGTGAAAATAGCCTGTTAGTACATCTTCAGTTGGCAAAATAGCCTGTTAACACACCCTCTGTGGGAAAAACAGCTTGTTGGCATGGTCGCTAGGCACCATCGGTGGGAAAAACTACCCATTGGCACACATTGACAGGGTCACTAGGTAACTTTGATGGGAAAAATAGCCCATTGGCACACCTTTGGTGAACAAAACAGCCCGTTAGGCACTTTCAGTGGGAAAAATAGCCTTTTGACACATTCTATAGGCACCTTTGATGGGAAAAACGGCCTATTGGCAGACCTTTGGTAGGCAAAACAACTTGACGGCACACCTTCAGTGGGAAAAATAGCCCGTTGGAACGATCGCTAGGCCCCTTAGGTGTCAAAAATAGTCCACTGGCCACCTTCGGTGTGAAAAATAGCCCGTTGGTACACCTATAGCAGGCAAAACAACCTTTACACACACCCCTTGTGGGAAAAACAGCCCATTGGCATGGCCGCTAGGCATATTCGGTCAGAAAAACTACACATTGGCACACCTTTGGTAGGCAAAATAGCCAATTGACAAGGTCGTTAGGCACCTTCGATAGGAAAATAGCCCGTGGGCACACCTTCGGTGAACAAAACAGTCCATTGGGCATCTTCAATGGGAAAACTACCTTTTGGCATGTTCGCTAGGCACCTTCATTGGGAAAAACAGGTCGTTGACACCATTTTGGTACACAAAACAAGCTGTTGGCACACCTTTTTTGGGCAAAACAGCGTGATAGCAAACCTTCAGTGGGAAAAATAGCCTGTTGGCACGGCCGCTAGCCCCTTAGGCTTAAAAAATAGTCCGTTGGCCACCTTCAGTGTGAAAAATGACTCGTTGGTACACCTTCAGTAGGAAAAATAGCCCATTGACAGGGTCACTAGGCACCTTCAATAGGAAAATAGCCTGTTAGGCATATTTGGTGAGAAAAATAGCCCGTTTGCATAACTTTAGTGATAAAAACAACCCACTGGGCAGCTTCAGTAGGAAAAAACAACCTGTTGGCACTTTCGCTAGGCACCTTAGGTGGCAAAACAGCTCGTTGGTAGGGTTTCTATGCACGTTTAGTAGGCAAAACATCTCGTTGGCACACCTTCAATGGGCATAACAGTCCGCTGGCACATTTAGTGGGTAAAATAGCCTATTGACATGATTTCTAGACTCCTTTGGGAAAAATAGCCCGTTGGGCACCTTTAGTGTGCAAAACAACCTGTTGGCAGGGTCACTAAGCACCTTTGGTGGACAAATAGTCTGTTAGCACGATCGTTAGGGAAAAACAGTCCGTTGGGCTCTTTTGATGGGAAAATCACCCTTTGGCAAAGCAACCCATTAGCACGATTAGTAGGATCCTTTAGTGTAAACAATAGCTCGCTTATACACCTTTGGTGAGCAAAACAGCCCATTGGTGCGGTCACTAGACACCTTCGGTGGGAAAAACAACTCATTGGTCATGTTTAGTGTGGAAAATAGCCTATTGGCAAACCTTTTATGGGAAAAATAGGCCATTGGCACTATCACTAGGAGCCTTTGGCGAGCAAAATAGTTGGTTCGCACGGTTGCTAGGCACCTTAGGTGGGAAAGCAGCTTGTTGACATAGTCGCTAGGCACCTTTAATGAGTAAAACAGCTAGTTGGTAGGGTTGTTAGGTGCCTTCGGTGGGAAAAACACCCTGTTGGCAAGATTGCTAGGCACCTTCGGTAGTAAAACAGCCTGTTAGGCACCTTTGATGGAAAAACAGATTGTTAGCACACCTTTGGTGGACAAAACAGTTCGTTGGAGACCTTCTGTAGGAAAAACAGCTCATTGGTGCACATTTAGTGGGGAAAGCAGCTCGTTGGCATGGTCGCTAGGCACCTTAGGTGGGAAAAACAATCTGTTGGGGACATTTTGTGGGAAAAATAGCCCGTTGGCACACCTTCAGTTTGTAAAATAGCTCGTTGGCACACCTATGATAGGAAAAATAGCCTATTGGCCTAGTCATTAGGCACCTTCAGTAAGAAAAATAGTATATTGACACTTTTGAAGGAAAAACAGCCTATTGGCACACCTTTGGTGGCTAAATTAGCTTATTGGTAGGGTTGCTAGGCACTTTTCATAGGAAAAATAGCTCATTCATAGGGTCACTATGCACCTTCCTTGGGAAAGAAACCTATTGACATGGTCGCTAGGCAGCTTCAGTGGGTAAAACAGCCCATTGATATGGTCGCTAGGCATCCTCAGTGAGAAAAATAGTCCGTTGGGCACTTTGGGAGGGAAAAACAACTCGTTCGCACACCTTTGGCAGGCAAAATAGCTTGTTGACACGGTCACTAGGCACTTTTGATGGGAAAAGCAACTCGTTCACTGGGTTGCTAGGCACCTTCCGTTGGAAATCAGCTTGTTGACATGGTCACTAGGCACCTTCATTGGGAAAACAGCCGATTGGTAGGGTTACTAGGCACCTACGATGGGAAAAACACCCCATTGGCAAGATTGTTAGGCACTTCGGTGGTAAAATAGCCCATTTAGCATCTTTGGTGCCTAAAACAGCCCATTGGCACACCTTTGGAGGAAAAAATAGCTCGTTGGACACCTTTGGTAGGAAAAACAGCTCATTGGTGCACATTCAGTGGCGAAAACATCCCATTGGCATGGTCGCCAAGCACCTTAGGTGGGAAAAACAATCTATTGGGCACCTTCAATGGGAAAAATAGCCCGTTGATGCATTTCCTAGGTACCTTCAGTGGGAAAACAGCCCGTTGGGCACACATTCTATGGGCAAAAGAGCTTGTTGGCGTAGTTGTTAGGCACCTTTAGTGGGAAAAACAGACCGTTGACACGTTTGCTAGGTACCTTTAGTGGGAAAACAACCCATTGGGCACCTTCGGTGGGAAAAGCAGTCTGTTGGCACACCTTTGGTAGGCAAAAGAGCGCATTGGCATACGTTCACTATGTAAAAGAGCTCATTGACACTTTCACTAGGCACCTTCAGTAGGAAAAATAGCCTGTTGGCACACATTTAGTGGGCAAAAAAGCCAATTGGTAGGGTGGCTACGCACCTTTGATGGTAAAAATAGCCCGTCAACTCGTTGGAGGGTCGCTAGGCACCTTCAATAGGCAAAACAATTCGTTGGCACCCATTTTGCGGACAAAAGAGCCTGTTAGCACAGTCACTAAGAACCTTCAGGGCGAAAATAGCCCGTTGGGCACCTTCAATAGGAAAAACAGTTTGTTAGCACAGCTTCAGTAAGGAAAATAGCCCGTTGGCACATAATCAATGAGCAAAACAACCCATTGGGCACCTTTGGTGGGAAATCGACATGTTGGGCACCCTTGGTGGGAAAAATAGCCTATTGGCACACAATCGATGAGCAAAATAGCCCATTGGTAGACCTTCTGTGGGCAAACAGCCTGTTGACACACCATCAATGGGCAAAACAACTCATTGATATTAAGGCTAAGCATCTTCGGCCGGGAAAATGACCAGTTGGCACACCTTTGATGGGAAAATAGACCATTAGGCACAATTGCTGGGAAAAACAACCCGTTGGCAAAACTTTGGTGGATAAACTAGGAATCTTCAGTAGGAAAAACTGCCTTTGGCAGACCTTCAGTGGGCAAAACAGCCCTTTGGCACGGTCGCTAGGCACCTTCGATGGGAAAAATAGCCCGTTGGCTCACATTTGGTGGGCAAAATTGCCTGTTGGCATGGTCGCATGCACCTTCAGTGGGAAAACAACCCGTCAGCCTATTGATTGGGTCGCAAAACACCTTTAGTGGAGAAAACAACTTGTTGGACACCTTTTGTGCAAAAAACTGCCTGTTGGCACGACTTTGGTGGACAAAACATCCTAGTGGGCACCTTTCGTGGCAAAAACAACCTACTAGCACGTTCGCTAGGCACCTTTGGTAGGAAAAACGACTTATTAAAGCACCTTCTGTGGACAAAATAGCTCATTGGGCAAAACAACCTATTGGTAGACCGTCGGTGGGAAAAACATCACGTTGGTAGTCCTTCGGGGAGAAAACAACCCGATGGTATAGTCACTAGGCACCTTTGGTGGGCAAAATAACCGTTGGCTGACATTCGATGAGAAAACTAGTCCGTTGGTAGGGTCACTAGGCATCTTCAGTGGGAAAATAGCCCGTTGGCACAACTTCCGTGGCCAAAACAGCTGTTACGCACCTTCGATGGGAAAAAATCCTATTGCGCACCTTCGACGGGAAAAGTAGCCTGTTGGCACACCTTTACTGCACAAAAGAGCCCATTGGGCACCTTTGGTGGGAAAAACAACTCATTGAGATGTTCGTTTGGCACCTTCAATAGGAAAAACAGCCCGTAGGTAGTACTTTGGTGACAAAAACAGCCCATTGGGATGGTAACTGGGCACCGTTTGTGGGTAAAACAGCCCGTTGGCACCTTCGATGGGAAAAACAGCTTGTTCGTAGGGTCGTTAGGAACCTTCAGTGGGCAAAACAGCTCTTTGACAAAATAACCCGTTGGCACGATAGGTAAAATAACCCGTTGGCACGATAGGTAAAATAACCCGTTGACACAGTCTCTAGGCACCTAAGGTGGGAAAAACATTCCTTTGGGCACTATTCATGGCAAAAACAACTCCTCTACACACCTTCAATCGGCCAAATAGCCCGTTGACACATATTTATTAGACAAAAATAGCCTATTGGCACAAAATCGATGAGCAAAATAGCCCATTAGTAGACCTTCGTTGGGCAAACAGCCTGTTGACACACCATCAATGGGCAAAACAACTCGTTGATATTAAGGCTAAGCATCTTTGGCCGAGAAAATGACCAGTTGGCACACCTTTGATGGGAAAATAGACCATTAGGCACAGTTGCTGGGAAAAACAACCCGTTGGCAAAACTTTGGTGGATAAACTAGGAATCTTCAGTAGGAAAAACTGCCTTTGTCAGACCTTCAGTGGGCAAAACAGCCCCTTGGCACGGTCGCTAGGCACCTTTAATGGGAAAATAGCCCGTTGGCTCACATTTGGTGGGCAAAACTAACTGTTGGCAGGGTCGTATGCACCTTTAGTGGGAAAATAGCCCATCAGCCTATTGATTGGGTCACAAAGCACCTTTAGTGGAGAAAACAGCTTGTTGGACACCTTCTGTGCAAAAAACTGCCTGTTGGCACGACTTTGGTGGACAAAACATCCCATTGGGCACCTTTTGTGGCAAAAACAACCTACTAGCACGTTCACTAGGAAATGGCTTATTAAAGCACCTTCTATAGACAAAATAGCTCATTGGGCAAAACAACCTGTTGGTAGACCTTCGGTGGGAAAAACATCATGTTGGTAGTCCTTCGGAGGAAAAACAACCCGATGGCACAGTCACTAGGCACCTTTAATGGGCAAAATAGTCAATTGGCAGGGTTGCTAGGCACCTACAATGGGAAAAACACCCCGTTGGTAGGATTGTTAGGCACTTTGGTGGTAAAATAGCCCATTTGGCATATTTGGTGCGTAAAACAGCCCGTTGGCAGACCTTTGGAGGACAAAACAGCTCGTTGGACACCTTTGGTAGGAAAAACAGCTCATTGGTGCACATTTGGTGGGGAAAACAGCCCATTGGCATGGTTGCCAGGCACTTTAGGTGGGAAAAACAATCTGTTGGGCACATTCAGTGGGAAAAATAGCCCGTTGGCACACCTTCAATAGGTAAAATAACCCGTTCGCACACCTTTGGTAGGCAAAATAATCTCTTAGCAGGGTCGCTAGGCATCTTTGGTGAGAAAAATAGCACATTGGCAAAGTCACTATATAAGTTTTGTGGGAAAATTTACCCGTTGGCAGAGTCGCTAGGCACCATCGATGGGAAAATAACCCGTTGGCACGGTTGCTAGGTGCCTTCGGCGGGAAAAACAGCCCATTGGCACACCTTGGGTGGGTAAAATAGCCTGTGCCTTCGGTGGGAAAAACAACCCATTGGCACACCTTGGGTGGGTAAAATAGCCTATTGGCAGGGTCGCTAGGCACCTTCGGTGGGAAAAAAGCCCGTTGGGCACCTTCACAAGGAAAAAAGCCTATTGGCACACCTTTGACAAATAAAACAACTCGTTAGGCACCTTCAGTGGGAAAAAACAGTCTGTTGGCATGTTCGCTTGGCACCTTCAATGAGCAAAATAGCCCATTACGGATCTTTGATGGGCAAAATAGTCCGTTGGTAGACCATCAGTAGGATAATGGCTCGTTGGCATGGTCGCTAGGCACCTTCTGTGGGCAAAACAACCCACCAGCACCTTCGCTAGGCACCTTTGATAGGAAAAACAGCTCAGTGGCACAGTCGCTCGGTACCTTAAGGGGGTAAAATAGCTCGTTGACAAAATAGCCCGTTAGCATGATCGACAAAATCGCCCGTTAACACCATCGCTAGGAACCTTAGGTGGGAAGAACATTTCGTTAGGCACCATCGGTGGCAAAACGACTCCTCTACACACCTTCAATAGGCAAAATGGCCTGTTGACAGACATTCAATCGACAAAATAGCCTGTTGGCATAGTCATTAGGCACTTAGGTGGGAAAAACAGCCCGTAGGCATAGTCACTAACTAACTTTGGTGTGAAGAAATGCTTGTTGTCACACCTTCAGTAGGCAAAACAACTAGTTGGCACACCTTTGGTGGGCAAAATAGCATGTTGACATGATTGCCATGCACCTTCAATAGGAAAAGTCCATTGGCACTGTCGCTTGGCACCTTATGTGGAAAAACAGTTCGTTGGGTACCTTTACGTGAAAATAGCCCATTGGTACCCCTTTGGTAGGCAAAACAGCCTGTTGGCATGGTCGCTAGGCACCTTCAATGGTAAAACAGCTCGTTGGGCACCATCAGTGGGAAAAACAACCCATTGGCACACCTTTGGTGGGCAAAACAACTGGTTGCCACGGTCGCTAGGCACATTTGATGGGAAACACAGCTCGTTGGTAACGTTCGGTGGGAAAAATAGTTCGTTGACACATTTGCTAGGCACCTTCTATGGGACAACAACACGTTGGGCACCTTCGGTGGGAAAAACAACCCATTGGCAAACCTTTGGTGGGTAAAACAGATGGTTGGAATGGTCGCTAGGCACCTTTGACGGGAAACACAGCTCGTTGGTACACATTCCGTAGGCAAAACAGCTAGTTGGCACGGTCGCTAGGCACCTTTGGTGGGAAAAACAACAAGTTGACATAATCGGTAAACACCTTCGGTGGGAAAAACAATCTATTGGTAGGGTCGCTAGGCATCTTTAATGGGAAAACAACTTAATGGTAAGGGTTTCTCGGCACCTTCAGTGGGCAAAACAACCCGTTGGCATAGTTGCTAGGCACCTTCTGTGGGCAAAACAACCTGTTGGCAAAGTCGTTTGGCACCTTTAGTGGGAAAAACAGTCTGGTGGCACAGTCAATAGGCACCTTTGCTGGGAAAAATAGTTCAATGGCCATCTTCAATGGGAAAAATAGCCCGATGGCACACCTTCGATAGATAAAACAGCCCATTGGCACACTTTTGATTGTCAAAATAGCCCTTTAGCAGGGTTTCTAGGCACCTTTGGTGGGTAAAATAGCCCAGTAGTTGGGTCGTTAGGCACCTCCATTAGGAAAACAGCCTATTGGGCACTTTCGATGGGAAAATAGCCTATTGAAAAAACCTCTATCGACAAAACAATCCCTTAGGCACCTTCATTGGGAAAACAACCTTTTGGCACATTCGCTAGGCACATTCGATGGGAAAGCAGCCCCTTGGAATACCTTCGTTGGGCAAAACAGCCCCTTGGCACAGTCGCTAGGCATCTTTGGTGGGAAAAATAGCCTATTGGGCACCTTCGATGGGAAACACAATCTGTTGGCACACCTTCAATAGGTAAAACAACTTGTTGGCATGGTTGCTAGGCACCTACAGTGGAAAAAATAGCTCGTTGGCATAGCTTTGGAGGACAAAACAACTCGTTGGACACCTTCGGTAGGAAAAACAACTCATTGATGCACATTTGGTGGGGTAAATAGCCTATTGGCACAGTCAACAATCCATTGGGCACATTTGGTGGGAAAAACAGCCCATTGACACACCTTTAAACGGAAAAACAGCCCATTGATACACCATTGGTGGGCAAAACAACCTATTGGCATAGTCACTAGGCACCTTTAGTAAGAAAAACAACACCTTGGCACGGTTGCTAGGCACCTTCGATGGGAAAAGTAGCCCATTGGTAGGTTGCTAGGCACCTTTAGTGAGAAAATATCTCGTTGACAGGGCTTCTAGGCACCTTCAGTAAGCAAAACGGCCTATAGGGTCGCTAGGCACCTTCTATGGGAAAAATAGCCAGTTGGCACACCTTCGGTGAGGAAAACAATCGGTTGTTAAGGTCGCTAGGCACCTTCAGTGGGAAAAATAACTCTATTACAAAACTTCGGTAGACAAAACAACCACTTGGGCACCTTCGGTGGGAAAAATAGCTTATTGGCACATTTGCTGAGCACATTCGATGGGAAAGACAGCCCCTTGGCATACCTTCGGTAGGCAAAATAGCCCCTTGGCAAGGTCGCTAGGCACCTTTGGTGGGAAAACAGCACATTGGGCACCTTTAGTGGGAAAAAAATCCTGTTGGCAAACCTTTGGTGGGTAAAACAGTTAATTGGCACAGTTTCTAGGCACCTTCGATGGGAAACACAGCTCGTTGGTACACGCTCAGTGGGCAAACCAGTCAGTTGGCACAGTTTCCAGTCACCTTCTGTGGGAAAAACAGCACATTGGCACGGTCACTAGACAGCTTCAGTAGGAAAAACAGCCTATTAGCAGGGTTGCTAGGCACCTTTAGTGGGAAAACAGCTTGTTGACAGGGTTTCTAGGCGCCTTTAGTGTAAAAAACAGCCCATTGGCAGGGGTCGTGAGGCACCTTCTATGGGCAAAATAGCCCCTTGGCACGGTCGTTAGGCACCTTTGGTGGGAAAAATAGCCTAATCTATTGGCACACCTTCAGTAGGTAAAATAGCCCATTGGCACACCTCCGATGGGCAAAACATCCCATTGGTACAACTTTGATGGAAAAAACAACCCTTTGGCACGGTCAGTAGGCACCTTCGGTGAGAAAAAAATCACATTGGCACATCGCTAGGCACCTTCAGTAGGAAAATAGCTCATTAACATAGTTTCTAGGCAGCTTAAGTAGGCAAAACAACCCATTGGCAGGGTCACTAGGCACCTTCTATGGGAAAACAGCCAATTGGCACACTTTAGGTAGGCAAAACAACCCGTTGGCATGGTCGCTAGGCATCATTGATGGGAAAACAATCCGTTGGGTCAGTCGTTAGGTGCCTTTGGTGGGAAAAATAGCCCGTTGGCACACCTTGGGTAGGCAAAACAACCTATTGGTAGGGTCGCTAAGCAACTTCAGTGGGAAAACAACCCATTGGGCACCTTCGGTGGGTAAAACAGCCCATTAGTAGATCTTCGGTGGGAAAAACAACCCGTTGGTACCTTCACTAGGCACCTTTGTTGGGAAAAATAGCTCGATGCCACAGTTGTTAGGTACCTTTAGTGAGCAAAGTAACTTGTTGGCAAAATAGCCCGTTGGCGTGATCGACAAAATAGTTTATTGGCACAGTCGCCAGAACATTAGGTGGGAAAAAATTGCTTTGGTGGGCAAAATGGCCTGCTGACATGATTACAAGGCACCTTGGTGGGAAAAATAGCCCATTGGCACAGTCGCTAGGCACCTTAAGTGGAAAAACAGTCTATTGGGCACCTTCGGTGAGATGCATAGCTCGGTACACCTTTGCTAGGTAAAATAGCTTGTTGACACACCTTTGGTAGGCAAAATGGACTGTTGGCATGGTCGTTAGGTACATTTGGTGGGAAACAACACATTGGGCACTTTTGGTGGGAAAAACAACCTGTTGGAACAACTTTGGTGGGAAAAACAGCCAGTTGACACGATCACTAGGCACCATCGATGGGAAACACAGGTCATTTGTACACGTTCGCTGGGCAAAACAATCCATTGACATGGTCGCTAGGCACCTTCGGTGGGAAAAACAGCACCTTGGCACAAACGCTAGACACCTTCAGTGAAAAAAAGCTCGTTGACACAATCGTTAGGCACATTTAGTGGAAAAATAGCTCGATGGCAGGGTTTCTAGGCAACTTTAATAGGCAAAATAGCCAACTTGCAGGGTTGCTAGGCACCTTATGTGGGAAAACAGCCTGTTGGCACAGTCATTAGATAACTTCGGTGGAAAAATTAGTCTCTTGGCCACCTTCAATGAGAAAACTAGCCCTTTAGTACACCTTTGGTAGGAAAAACAACCCATTGGTAGACCTTCGATGGGCAAAACAACCCTTTGATAGGGTTGCTAGGCACCTTTAGTGCCAAAAACAGCTCGTTGGCACAACTTTGGTAGGCAAAATAGCCTATTAGCTCATTTGTAGGGTCGCTAGGCAACTTCGATGGGGAAAACAATCTGTTAGGCATATTTGATGGGAAGAATAGCCCGTTGGCATAACTTCAGTGGTCAAAACAACCTGTTGGGAACCTTTGGTGTCAAAAATAGCCTGCTGGCACGTTCGTTAGGCACCTTCAGTGGGAAAAACAGCCCGTTGGTGCATCAGTGGACAAAACAACTTGTTGTTAGATCTTTACTGGGAAACACAGTTCGTTAGTAGTCCGTTAGACGGAAAAAGGAACCGTTGACATGGTCGTTAAGCTCTTTTAGAACGCAAAATAACTCTTGACCTAACATTTGGTTAGCATGACAACCCATTGGTAGGGTCGTTAGGCATCTTTAGTGGAGCCTGTTCGCACAACTTTGGTGGGCAAAATAGCTTGTTGGCAGGTTTGAACAAAACAGTCTATTCCCAACTTCGATGGGAAAACAGTCTGTTGGCACATTCGCTTGGCACCTTCAGTGGGCAAAACAGCCTATTGGTAGACCTTTGGGGGAAAAACAACAAGTTGGCACCTTCAATAGGCACATTCGACAGGAAAAACTGCACTTTAGCTTGATCGTTAAGTACCTTCAGTGGGCAAAATAGCTCGTTGAGATAATAGCCTGTTCGCTCGATCATTAAAATGGCCTGTTGTCACAATCACTAGGCACCTTAAGTAGGAAAATCATTCCGTTGTGCACCATCAGTGGCAAAAATGGCTCCCCCGCACACTTTCTGTACACAAAATAGCCCATTAGCCCACATTCAATAGGCAAAAGAGCCCGTTGACACGGTCGCTAGGCACCTTCAGTTGGAAAAATAGCGTGTTGGCACAGTCGTAAGGAATCTTCGGTGGCAAAATAACCCATCGGGCACCTTCGGTGGGAAAAACAGTTTATTGGCACAGCTTCGGTAGGAAAAATAGACCATTGGCACACCTTTGGTGGGCAAAACATTGGCATTGTCACTAGGCACCTTCGGCTGGAAAACAGTATGTTGGACACCTTTGGTGGGCAAAATACCCCGTTGGCACATAATCGGTGAGTAAAACAGCACGTTGAGATGATCGCTAGGCACTATTGGTGGGAAAAACAATCTTTTGGTGACCTTTGTTAGGAAAAATAGCCCATTGGCACACCTTCGGTAGGCAAAACAGCCTATTGGCACATCTTTGGTGGGAAAATAGCTTGCTGGCATGGTTGCTAGGCATCTTTGGTACGAAAATAGCATGTTGGGCACCTTTCGTGGGAAAAACGACCCGTTGGCACACCTTTTATGGGCAAAACAGCCATTTGGCGCGGTCACTAGGCACCTATGGTAGGAAACACAACTCATTGGTAAACGTTCGGGGGGCAAAACCGCTAGTTCACATGGTCTCTAGGCACCTTCGGTGGGAAAAAACACATTGGCACAATCACTAGATGCCTTTGGTGGGAAAAACAACCCATTATCAGGGTCGCTGGGCATCTTACGTGGGAAAACAGCTCATTGGCAACATTTCTAGGCACCTTTACTAGGCAAAACAACCCGTTGGCAAGGTCGCTAGGCACCTTCTGTGGAAAAAACAGCCTGTTGGCGCGGTCGCTAGGCACCTTTGGTGGGAAAAACAACCCATTGACACTGTCGCTAGGCACCTTAGGTGGAGAAATAGTCTGTTGGGCACCTTCGGGGGAAAAAATATCCCATTGGTACCCCTTTGGTAGGCAAAACAACTCATTGGTAGACCTTTGATAGGTAAAACAGCCTTTTAGTGATGTTGCTAGGCATGTTCGACGAGGAAAATAGCCCGTTGGCACACCTTTGGCTGGTAAAATAG
>JANZXP010098992.1:0-20634 GCA_027576715.1 Erythroxylum flavicans
GTCTATTGCAAAAAGGTGATCGTCCACCTGGATTGGAGTTTGCGTACTCAATCCCGTACATTTTAAGCTCTCCCCATTACCAGCAGTCACATTCATGTGTCTTGACTGTTGTATTAGTAATTTCAGGAAGTGAGCCACCCTCTCTTTCATGAAGTTATGAGTTGATCCTCCATCGATCAATATTAAGACAGGCCGCCCCAGTACTGGACCTCGGAGTCGTAAGGTAGATGGAATGATATATCCTTCTAGTGCGTGTAAGGATATAGTCAGTACGTGGGTTAGAGGAGTTTCTTCCTCAACTGCACAAACATCACTGTCAGGTGAATCTTTTGTATTATTCTCGTTTTCATCAGCTATAAGACAATGGAATGTTCTCCTGCAAGAATGCCCAGGTGAGAATTTCTCATCACAATTAAAGCATAATCCCTTAGCTTTTCTTGCTTTCATTTCTACAGTAGTCAATCATTCGATAGGCATTTAGGTGGTAATGGTGGTGGTAATGCTGGGTAGGTTTTCTGGAAGTATTTTTTAGTGGGTTGATTTGTCCAATTTCGAGGGCTAAAATGTGTCTGAGGTTTTGATGCTCCAAGCTTATCTTTGGCCATCCTTGCCATGCCAATTGCTTTAGCCATAGTTTGAGGTTTCAAAAGGTATAGCTCATTTTTAATTTCTTCTTTCAACCTCGAAATAAAACAGTTCAATAAACTTTCAGGAATAAGTCTAGTTATTCTGTTGGACAGAGATGCAAATTCTTGCATATATGCACTCACAGTAGTAGTCTGAAATAGCTTGAATAATTGGGCTTCATGATTAATAAAAGGGGAAGGACCGAACCTTATTTCTAAGTGACGAACCAACTCATTCCAATTCGGAATTTGTTGTGAAGCCATTAACCACTGATACCATTGGAATGCATGTCCAGTCATGTAAAAGGATGCAATAAACAACTTTTGTTCTTCAGGGGTGCATTGATAATCAAAGAAATGTTGGATCTGAAAATCCACCTTGATACATCCTCTCTTGTAAACACTGGAATCTCCAACTTTGGGTGTCGTGTTGGTGCTTTTGTCTGGTCCAGTTATTCCCATTATAAAGCAGGAGCTACACTGGAGTTGCTTGGTAAGCTTGAAGTGATAGGTGTAGGTAACAATGGTGGTTGTGGGGAATAGGTTATCGTGGATGGTTATTTTTCTAGCCTTACAAGTGATTGACATATGGATTCTAATGGTTTTTGAATCCATTCATGTGCAGAGCTATTTTTGGCAATTTCTTCAGAGTGCTGCAACATTGTTGTTTAATTCTGCTGCATTATGGATCGCATCTCGCGAAAATCTTTTGACAATGTGTTGATTGATTGCTCCAATGCCTTATACCTCGTTATTGCTCCTTTTGCCATGATCAAGACGCAATGAAAGCACCAGATGATGGGAACCAGTAACCAAGAATTTAGAATGGGAGGAAGAGCATTTAGGAGACGAGAAGTAACTTTAAAATTATGCCTGCCTCTAACCATGAGGCTTCTTTCATTAAATAGCCAAGGCCGTTATAACAGAATCCATCTAGCCTAAAACTATTTTTGTCGGTATTCTCATATTATTCCAGCTCACTTCAACACGTAATTTTGCTGGTTTAACATGAATGCGAGAGCTCTTCTTCCTTACCTCTAGGCTTTGATTCTTCTCTTGGGCATATTATTCCAGCTCACTTCAACACGTAATCAGTTAGTTTTGCTGGTTTAACATGAATGGGAGAGCTCTTCTTCCTTGCCTCTAGGCTTTGATTCTTCTCTTGGGCTAATACTTCTCCTTGGGTCGTAAAACTTTTCACCATTTTTCTTTCTCATTTACAGACTTACCCCTCTCATCATCGTCCTATCTTTCTCTGTCTCATTCATCATTTGTTGCAGACTTACACTTACTTTTTCTCTCTGCTACTCTACTCTTTGTTATTTTTTAACCCCAAAACCTTTTCTTTCTATACTGCTATTTTTGTTTTTTTGTCTTCCTTACAATTCAAAATTATTTACTTCCAATTGGTTGAGGTATTTGAGGCAGAAGAGGACATCACGAAGGCATAAGGAGAAGAATCTCTCGTTACAACAAAGTTGATATTTGGCTACGTATAAAATCACAGCTAAATTTGTAAAAAAATGCCAGCATATAATTTTTAGTTACTTTTTTGTTTTGTTGCCCAAAATGTTGTCAAATCTTCATAGTTGAAAACTATAGAAGAATGTTTTTAGTTGCATTTCTTAAAACATAAAAGAATGTTTTTAGCTACGTTTCAAATGCTTTTAAAACATAGCCAATTGTTGTATAATGTTGCAATATGTTATTTGTTACATTTTTAATTCATATCATTAAACAATATATTTTGTGTATAATATATCAATATATTTTTATTTTCAATTATATACAAATAAATAATATAAAATATTATTAATTTAAAATATTAAACATTGTATATAAAAGGCTGCACATGAAAAAGTAAGGTAAGAAAAAAATTTAGATCTACCATAATGCATATCAATCATGTTTTTCATCAATATTTTCATATAAAATAATAAATATATAATTCTTTTGAGCACAATACGAACGAGTCTTCAAGATGCTAAAACGTCTGTTAGAAGTGTTTCTTTCAATTTTATATAAGCTATTCTGTGTTGCTTTTTATATTAGTTGAACTCATCCTATAAAAGTCCCAGAAGTCCTTGCATTGAATTGTTTTCAATTCAAGAGTGATATGATAGCCCTATTCCCCTGACCTACTGGCATATGACATTTATGCATGAAAATGATAAAGCAAACACACGCAAGATAGAGGTGAATTGTGTGTCTAAAAACAATTTACAACGTATTTTAAATTTGTAAAATCCTTTAAAAAATACTTTAATAAATAGAAGGATCCTATCAAACTTCGGAAGGAACCTGTTAATGTTTAAAAAGAAAGGATCCTGTTAATTATTTAAAATACAAAAGAAATCAATTAATCAAAAGGAGCCTACTTAGGCTCAAAAAGAGGGGAGTCTATTATCGATAGGAACCTACTAGAGCTCAAATAAAAATGAGCTTATTAGTCAATATGAGTCTGTTGATGCTCAAAGTGAAAAGAACCTCTTGTTTTATAAAAACAAAAAAAGCCTACTAAAAAACTAAAGGAGCCTCCTGAAAATAAAAACTTATGACGCAGAAATTTAAAAGTAAGGAAGAGAGAAAGAATGACACAGTAGATTTATACTAGTTCAGTTAATAACCAAGTCTACGTCCAGTCCTTAAGTATCCAACTTGAGTATTTCACTATAAGAATTCGAGTATTAAATTTGACGAGCTTCTCCAACCTCACAAGCACATACTTTTCAACGTTCTCTAATCTTTCACACTTGAAGTGTATAACAAACTTTTATAAGCTCACAGAAACAAAAATAAAAGGTGAATTCAACTGTTATCCAAAAAAAAGCTCTCTCTCGATAGAGTGATTTCACTTTCTAAGGCACAATGAGAATATATGAATTTTAAGAATATAGATGATGCTCAAATGTTTCAAAAGTCTGAGTATGTCCTTATCTCTGTGTATTTCTCTATGTGTTCACACTTCGCAAGTGTTATTGCTCTTCTTTAAATAATCAATTTCTTCAACTAGCTGTTCCTTCATTTTAATTCTGAGTTAACTTTGGATTTTTAATATCGTCTCTGTTGGAACAAAAAATTTATGGACCTAATTGTTCAACACAGTAAGATTTTTTTTCAGATTTTAATAAGGTAAGTTTACCAGGAAGGTTCCTGCAAAAAAGGAAGTAATTTTTCTATGATTTTATTTCCTATACAAAGAAATAGATCCGATTTGAAATTTGAAATATTATATAGTTATCATTAAAATCGTTAAATATAAACCTTGAACTAACAATCTCCTCATTTTTTATAATGATAAGCAATAATAAATATATTTTCAAAATTCAAAAAATAATAGATGGTTTCGAAAGATACCTATGACCTTTAGTTACTATCTTTAGTTGTGACCCCAATCATCATAAGAACTATCTCATTAGAATAGTTGAGATCAAAAGTAACTAATAATAGTTGAGATGGCTCTTTGGTATTTTGACCATGCTGAATTTAATGAAACTGGAATTAGGCCAATAGGTACCACTTTATGAACAGTCACTTTTGGCATAGTTAAGCCTACTATAGCATGTCTTATCTTAATAGCAAGTTCACTAATTTTGATCTCACACAGATGTCTTATCATCGCCCTACTGATGGCAAGCTCGTCATCTATAACATACCACTCCTATAGAGCATATGCCTGACATATCGAAGGATATTCAGGAACATACTTTACTAAAATGGCACGTTCTGATGATCACATTTCCATATTTTAAGGCTTCACATATCAAAAGCATTTCAAATCTTCATTTTGAATCATTCCATTCACAATCGTATTCAGTCAATCATTTTGTTCCATTTTTATTTTCAAACATATTTAATCATGAATGTCATTACATTTTTAAAATTCACATGTATAATATACAGTAGTTGAGAGATACAATTATTGATACAATATAACTAAGACATTTGCAGGTATAACTAATCTCGACACTGACCCATTTCTAAATGCAGAACTCAACTAGACTAGCTAGAGAAGCTAGGTCTCCTCAGTACCTGAAAATCAACGTTGCTATTTTGATGAGTTTTGCAAACTCAGTGAGTGAACTATCATCGATGTGCTCACTCAAAACAGAACACATATATCACAAGTATTGAACCAAATTCACAAGTATTCCATATTATCCAACTTTGTATACCCCATCATTCAGAATCAAATCCCATATATCACATCATTTAGTATTTAATACCTGGTCACATTATACATCATATTTCAACAAGTACATCATAAACTACAAACATTTCAAGTAATCTATTTTAGAATAGTCTAATCATTTATTTCAATCATTCATATCATCAACATGTACACAAACATTGCATATCATTACATCAACTCAATTTAGTCATTCTTTGTAATCATTCACATGATACGTGTAAAGGTATATATGCAAATGCACATGAGACTTCATTTTTATTTTTATTTTGTTGTAACCGAGCACTTATTTAACTGTCCCATATCCCTTATGAATACTAGACTCAATTAAGATACTGTTCCATACCCATTGTGGATACTAAGCTCATTAATAGTTGAGCCCGTGGCTCTTTGTGCACATTTCCTGAGCTTTAAGCTCTTTTTCATGTTGGTTACTCTAGTCATAACTCCTTTATCTGATCATGCATATTCATATGATAGAATGCATCATTTCACCCAATATACTATCAATAACTTTCATTCAAAGTGCACAGTCATTTATCATATTCATCAGATCTAAGTTTGGCATTCAATATTTAATTGATAACACATTCCATATTGCACATTTAATTAGAAAGCACTTCTAATACAATCCCAAATATCAAACTCCTCAGACCATTAATGTCTAGAATATCACAATTATATCAGTAGCAATTCAATAATTGATATTAATCACAAACAATTCAATCATTGTGAGGAAACATCTAGGTTAACTGACAGTACGCTCTAAATAAGCTATTGCCTTAGTGAACCGGCAATTCCGGATGTTAGCGATCACTTGCTTGCAATACACACATAACGTTTACAATTCATTAAATTATCAATCATATGATTACTCAATCGTTAACATGTATATAGATTATGTTTAAATGCTGCATGCTCAATTGACTATCCTGATTATGTATCCTTATTCACAAATCTTGATCATTCATTTATCATAGCTTGAACACATCTTGTTTGCAATTAGGCTTATAATTTAAGTAAACTTGATTACACTCAATTCATCATTCATACGTTCATCAATCCTTTTTCTAGCATTTATACATCCATACAATTTCCCAATTCTCATTTAATTATACCTAAGTCATTATTTATATCCTTTGGATCACATTTGCATTCATAAGAATATCTTGATACCATTAACAACTCTTACTTCCCAAATTCATATACATTGATATCAAACAATCCATTCCATAAATTATAACATTAATTAACAACCTAAACTTGTCAAACCTTTAACTAATTGATTCAACATCAAACTAGGTTCATTTTAAGCCTCAATTAAGCCCAAATGCACCAAGGTATAAATGTCTTATCCTTATATGGTTCAAATATCATACAAAACTGAATGTTTTCCACTTCAAGGCATTTCCCACGATCTTGGGAAGGAGCAATATATCCACGATCGTGGAATTGGTTAACCGAATGTACATTGTCCAATTTCCCTCAATTGTTCCAGATTTTAACACCTTTATACTAAATTCAAAACACCTTCTTCATTTTCCATTAGTCATACCTCAATCATACCTTAAGTATACTTCAATTCATCATCAATTTCATATCCAATTCCAATTCAAAATCACTCAATTGATAACTCATAAATTATGGCCTTTCATGCATAAAAATCGAAACAAAAACTTCATTCATTATCATTCATGTAATCCTAGTTCTTTCCCACGTCAAGATCACTACAATAACACCTTTCTTTAGCATAAATCCACCTTTATTATAATTTAAAATTCAATCTAATTCATTAAACAAACCTACATCGTACAATTTTTATACATCAAGAATAAAGCATTAAAGTATCCAAGTTCACCCCGCATATTCCAGCACACTTCATCATCAACTTTATATACAATCAATCCCAATTCAATCATCATAAACTCTTTATTATAACATGCCATAAAGAACAATCCTTTACTTACCTGTTTAGCTTAAATTTCCACCCCAATGATCAAGCTAACTTTGCTCTCCATGCATGCAAAATCATCCGAGCACAAGATGAAAGTAGTATGTTTTTAGCAAAGGCAAAATGATGATAACTATCTTTGAGCAGATTATGGCTATCTTTGAGCAGATTTTTGTGTGGATCTTGAGTGACTATGAACAAAATGGAAGCAAGATGTGGAAGCTATGAAGGTTTTGATGGTAAGAGTAATGGAAAAGGGAAGAATGAACAAAGTTGAAACTACCCATGTAGAAGTTTGACACATTAGGTGCTAGGTGTCACCTTATTACCTTGACATGTCACTAGGCATGCCTTCCATTTGTCCCATAAATAAGTTGCCAAATGTCACCTAGTTACTAATCCATTTGTTACTCATTCATTGCTGCCAAATTACCTATGCCAAATGCCACTTATTTATCTATGCCAAATGTCACTCAATTTATAGGCTTAGTCATCCTAATTTTCTATGTGTCAATTTGTCTTATCACTTGGCATTTTTCCTAAACTAAATGTACATTTTAATTCATTAATTTTCCAATTGTAACATTTAATTCCAAATTTACTACTTGTAATCAATCAAATCAAAATTTAAGACATAAACAATACACAATTCACATAATGATCACTTTAACCCTTTCATACCTCGGAATATGTCGATTGAGTGCAATTTGTCCAAATGACAATTTATGTGTGTATGCTAATATTACGCATATGAATAAAATCATAAAATCATATCACAAATGTACCAAATTTATTCTATATGATGTTACTCACGTGAGTAATAGTCTAACACTTTAGATTCTTCAACAATTTAAGAGGGGATATTACACCATTTGACTAAAATAAAGATTTAGCCTGGTATTGCAAGCATGTTCATGACTAGCAACATTGAGGTTCTTGCTTTGAAGCAGTAAAGATTACTTTGTAAATGTTTAGTGCATATACCAAGGTACTAGGCATCATTTTCTGCATCAACTACTTGAAGACAAAGTTGAATAGAATTGGATGGAAAAGAGGTTAATTATATACTTCTTAGTTGTGCATTTTAAAAACAAGAACAATATTTGATTCAATAATCTTTGAATTTTAATATTTACAACTTTAAAAAGGAAATGAAATATATTTGATGGTGTTATGTCGTTACCATAAAATATAAAATAATAATTTTTATATAAATAACAATAGTGCTATTATCATCTTGAAAATTTTAAGTAATCCAAACAAATTAATTTGACCGATTAATTTAAATTAATTTTGTATCTAATATAATTACTTTTAGAAATAATGTTGTAATATAAAAAATTAAAATTAATTAAAAATATATTATTTAATTCTTATTTATCTTTCAAGTTGTTTTTAATAAAAAATGTGTGTTTTACATATACTATTTAAATTACTCTATTTTGTTTTTTAATTATTCAGTTTATTTTAATTTGATTTGGTTTCGTAGGGGGCAAATTTGAAACTTGGCCCGCATTATCAAAGCAAACTATTATCCTTATTACGATTTTACATCCAAATATTATTAAAACGATACTATAATTACACACTAACGAAGTTGTAAAATTGATAAAAAATGATAACGATAAGGGTATTTTTTAGAAAATATTAAGATAAAAATTATATCTTTAATTATTATGTAAAAGGATTACTTTAAGATGATGTCCGTGTTTGTTTAGCTTAAATTGCCCATCCGTAACACTATATAAGTTAAATTAATGACTAAAAATAAGATAATTTCACATATTCTATTCATAAAGTTAATCAATTATCTGTTTTGATTGTCTCTTATATTTTGCATAATTACACATGGAATTGAAGGTAAGCATAGGTGTATCCTATTAAATCTATCTGATTGCAAATTAATTAGGGATAAGAACGAACAAAAATAAGAAAAATTAGTAGCCGTAGTGTTTAAAGATCCCTCAATAATATGAAGTTGAGTTGGCATCAGGTGTCAAAATGTCACTTGCCTTGTCGTCTGTTCCAGTTCAAGATGTTTGTATAAAATCGTGTATATATAACATTGTAGCAGACAGTGAAACGACTCAGTTAAGGAAAGCCAAAAAAAAAAGCGTTCTAATTATAGATGGCAACGGTTCAAGCTACAAGCAACACTTTTGTAGAAAATCACATTGTAGTAGATAGTCAAACAAAGCAAAGCAAAAAAACAGTGTTATAATTATAGATGTCAATGGGTTCAAGCTCTAAGTCCATTTCTTCATCCAATTTATCTAGAATGCTTGATTCGATTCAAAGATTTAGTGAATACGTTCTTCAAAGAATCAATATTATTCATATATTGTATATCGAAATTTATAAATTATTATAATTTAGAAAATTTCGAATATTTCTCTAATTTGTCAAACATTCATAAAAACTTCAATTCTTATTTATCTTGAAGATTTATTTAAAAATTTTATATTATTTATTATTAGAAACCTAGGATTGTACTATTTTATTAAGTTTTAGATGTTATTTTAACTCTTTTATTATTTTTTGATAATGACAAAGGTATAACGATTCGTAGAGATTACGGAAATTGTGTGTTTAGAATTGTATATTGATTTTGAGTTGTGTGCAAATGATACAGAAGTAATTAATTTATACTAAGCTATCGTAGCGAACTAGATAACAAAAGGTGTAGATATAGTGTAATTAGTTACAACAAATATTTGAATTAAATAACTAATTAAAGACTTAGTTATTCATCTTTATCATGCCCCCGCAAGATGAAGTTTCTCGGAGAGATCTGCATCTTGGTTCTGAATAGCTCAAATTTGGTCCCAGATAATGGTTTTGTGAGAGCATCAACAATCTGATTGTGAGTGGAGATGTGAGAGACTCGTAGTTGCTTCATCTAGACTTGTTCCCTGACAAACTGATAATCAAGGGCTAAATATTTCATCCAAGAGTGGTAGACTAGATTTGAGCAAACATAGGTAGCACCTACATTATCACAGTAGGTAGTCGGTGGTTCCAGGGTGGGAACATGAAGTTCCTGTAGTGAGTTTCATAACCACATTACTTTCGTTTACGTACTGGCTACTGCACGATATTCTGCTTCTATGGAAGACCATGCAACTGTTCTCTGTCTTTTTGAATACCAGGAAATAGGATTATTTCTAAGAAAGATAACATATGAAGAGGTGGACGTTTTGGAGTCAAAGTTACCTCCCCAATCTACATCACTGTAGGCAGCTAATGTAAGTTTGTTAGTCCAATAAAGTTACAAACCGTAGTCGTGAGTGTGTTTCAAGTACCGTAGCATCCGTTTCAACTGTCAAAAGTGAGAATCAGAAGGTTTGTGCATGAACTGAGAAAGTTTTCTTATCGCATAACTGAGATCAGGTCGCGTGATAGTTACATACTGTAGAGCCCCTAAAATACTGCGATATAGTGTGCCATTCACAGCTGTCGTGCCTTCATCCAGTTTTAGTACCGTGGAGGTGCAAAGTGGAGTTCCGCATGGTTTAACCTCTGCCATGTTAAACTTGTGAAGGAGATCATGAATGTACTATTGTTGTGACATAAACAGTCCCTTCCTATTTTGGATCATCTCAATCCCTAAAAGGTAGTTTGGAGTTCCAAGATTCTTGAGTGAGAATTGAGTAGAGCTAGCTTCCATAAACTGGCCAAGATGAGTTACAGAGTTCCCTGTTAGTGGCAGATCGTCCACACAGACCAAAAAATACATGGTGACATTATACTTAAAAAAGATGAAGAGCGACTGGCGCTAGTTTTGAAATTGTATTGTATTGAGAATTACCGAAGTTCGTTATACCATGCCCAAGGTGCCTGTTTCAATCCATAAATGACCTTACAAAGTTTGCAGACATGTGAGGGATACTCTAGATGAATAAAGCCAGGTGGTTGTTTCATGTAGATGGTTTCCTGAAAATGGCCCTGCGGAAAGGCATTATTGATGTCTATTTGATGAAGTAACCACCCATGTGCCAAAGCTATAGTGAGAACAATTTTTATTGTAGGATGTTTGACCACTAGAGAGAAGGTCTCCTGATAATCGATACTCGGCACTAACTGTATCCCTTTACCACTAGTCGAGATTTGTAGCGATTAATTGTTCCATTAGGTTTCCACTAAATACAAAAAATCCACATGTAGCCAACCATATTATTTGCTTCACTTGCTAAAACCAGATCCCAAGTTCCATTTCAGACTAAAGCGTTGTACTCATCAGATGCAGAAACCCACCAATGAGGATATCGAAAAGTTTCAATTATGTTTATGGGTTCCTCTGGAATGGTAAAGGATATTTGGTAGTAGTGAAGATTTTGGGTTTGTATATATTATTTTGGGAGCAAGTACACATCGAGTGAGTTTGTTGTGGAGGGGGTTTGTGTTTGGAGGAGGAGGTAAGGATGATTGTTCAGGTGTGTCTGTGAGTGAAGTCTTCACAGGGGTAGGTAGTACAGTCTCAGGTGGTGAGGTTATCACGAGACTGAGGGGAAGAATCTAATGAGGAGCAAATGGTAAGATGTGTTGTGGAGATTGAGATGAAGAGGTCAGTAAGGATAGTGACATATAGGGGAACTGATCATCAAAGAATCTGACATGTCTGGAGGTGTAGAGTTTTTGTGTTTTTGGGTCAAGTCAAAGATAAGAAAATTGAGAGAGGGAATACCCAACAAAAATGAGGAATGGATCTAGGTTGAAGTTTGTGGTTGACATAAGGTCGTAACCACGGAAAATAGAGACAGCCAAAGGAGTGGAGGTGATGATAGGTAGGAGGTGTGCCATGAAGAATCTCGTAAGGAGTTTTCATATAAAGAATGGGTGTGGGCATGCAGTTGATTAGATAGACTGAAGTTAAGACAGCAAAGGAACATAATTTTGTTGGAAGATTGCTATAGTTTAGAAGAGATATGGCTGCTTCTAGAATATGACGATGTCGACGTTCAGCAGCACCATTTAGCTCTGGGGTGTGTGCGGATGTTGTAAAATAAGAGATTCCACTTTGGGTAAGAAAAATTTGTAGTTTTATAAGCTCACCACCGTTGTCAGTGTGTAGGGTTTTAATTTTCAGATCAAAGAAGTGTTCGACAACAGACTTGAAATTCTGAAAGATATGAAAAACATCAAATTTATTTTGCATCGGATAAAGCGAAATGTATTTTGAGAAATGATCAATCAAAACAAAATCGTAATGAAAACCATCAGAGGAGATGACTGGAGCAGGTCCCCAAACATCGGAGAAGACTAGCTCTAGTGGTCTCAAGCTCTGAAGATGCTGACTCGAAAACGGAAGTCCGTGACTCTTGGCACATTCGCAGGAGACACAGACTGACGACCAATTGGATTACTTTTGAGTTGATGACAAGACTGAAGATGTTGAATGTTTTTATTTGACGGATGTCCAAGGACGTGATGAAGGACATCATGACGCAGGACTTTGGTAAAAAGAGCAGTTGGTTGAACAAACGGAAGGGTCAGGTTATACAGATCACCGCGGCATGTTCCCGAGAGAAGTATTGCCTTCCTCCGTAAATCCTTCAGTTGAAAGTTGTTTGGAAAAAGTTCCACCGAGACATTATTGTTAATACAGAAACATTTAACGGAAATCAAATTGAAATTAATTTTTGGAACGTGGAGAACTTTGTTAAAAAATACAGTTTTGGTTATGGTAGGGACATGGAAACTACCCGTGTGAGTTATCGAGAGATGGAAACCATCTCCTACTTGGAGTTGTTCATTTCCTATATACGGGGAGTGAAGGTTTAAATTCTGCATCTCGTTGGTGACATGGTGAGTGGCACCGGAATCTAAGATCCATTTTTGTGACAAAGGAGTTGGAGTGTGGAAGGCTGGTCCTGTCAAGTCGGAGAGCACCAAGGGTGCCCTGCTGTGCTTGACAGAATTGGGCCAGGGGCTGTAGGTACCAGGCGGGTGCAAGTATGAGCCTGCGCTGATTTCAGGTGTTGTTGTTCTGTGTTCAGGTGCCTCAGGAGCAGGCCAGGAGCTAGCAAGGTGCGCTGAAGGGCCCCTCCAATGCCCAGATGAGCCTGATACGTGCTGTCCAGTTCTACTATGAAGTTTACGACAGACTTTGGCCATATGACCTGGTTTCTCACAATACTAACATACGATGTTACGCTGTGCTCCATTTGTTGATTCCTGCCATGATTTCGTTGGAGCTCCTCTTTGTGGTGGTCTGTTTGAGAACCTACCCGGTGTATTCCAGACAACGGCATTGGCAGTGAAGCCATGAGTGACGCTATTTTGTCGTAAGATGTAGGTTTCTTAATCTACTAGCTTGTCAAATAGGTCTTCGAAGGAGATAGGAGTGTCACGAGATCTAAGCATTGCATATTGTTCCTTAAACTTTGAGGGCAGACCATTCAACTTATGGATCACAAGATCAGAATCATCAACTAGGCTACCGATTATTGAGAGTTCATAGGCATTTCCTTTTACCCACTGTAGGTATTCTGTCATGGATTCCTCTTGTTTGTTGAGAACAATGAGACGCTCTTTAAAACTCATAATACGAGCCCGTGATTAGCAAACATCCTAGAAAGCAATGACCAGGCTTCTTGAGAAGAGGTTATAGAACCAAGTAAATTGATCACCAATTCATGAACAAATGAGGTGATAGCACGAAGAATGAATCTGTCTTGCTGCGTCCAGTGTTTGAAATCCTTGTCTGTTTCAGCAGGAGGATTCATGATTCCATCTACGAATCCCATTAAGTTATAGCCCACAAATAGAGATGTGAGCTGCACCCTCCAGGCAGGATAGGTGGGGCCTGTTAATTTGAAAACATTTTGTGTGTTTAGGATAATAATACTGGAAGTTTCAATGGTGATAATGGAGGAACTTGGATTAGAAGCCTTTTGGATAAGTCGCTACTATGATGACGATTTATAGAGATTACAAAAATTGTGTGTTTAGAATTATATATTGATTTTGAGTTGTGTGCAAATGATGCACAATTAATTGATTTATACTAAACTATCGTAACTAACTAGAAAACAAAAGGTGCAGATATAGTGTAATTAGTTACAACAAATATTTGAATTAAATAACTAATTAAGGAGTTAGTCATTCATCCTTATCAAAAAGGAGAGAGTACATTGATATCTTTTTTGCATATGATTTCTCGATGCTGCCGTGATTATATCTGTGATTAATTTTGCTTATCAATATCTATGATTTATAACGATAGGTCACTTTTTTAGAAGACAAGCTCCTTCTAACTATGTCTGAACATATAAAGGTCAAAGGTATCTTTCGAAATCATTTATCATTTCTTTGAATTTTGAAAATATATCTATTATTGCTTGTCATCATAAAAAAAAGGGAGAGATTGTTAACTCAAGGTTTATGTTTAACGATTTTGATGATAACCATATAACAATTCAAAATTCAAATAGGATTTATTTCTTTATAAATAGATAATAGTATATTTTTCAAAAGGAAATAAAATCATTGAAAATTTACTTCCTTTCTTGCAGAAACCTTCTTAGTAAACTTTCTTTATCAACATTCGAAAGGATCTTACTTTTTCGAACAATTTGCTTCAGAGATTTTTATTCCAATAGAGATGATATTGAAAATCTAAAGGCAATTCATATTTAAGATGAAACAACTAGTTAAAGAATTTGACTATTTAAAGAAGAGCAACAACACTTGCGAAAATACAACGCAACGATCATACATAGAGAAATACACAGACTTTTGAAACATTTGAAGAGCATCTATATTCTTGAAAGTCATATCATTATCATTTTTCCTTAGAAAGTGAAATCACTCTATTGAGAGAGAGATTGTTTACATTTGAATTTAATTTTTGTTTTTTCTATGAGCTTATAGAAGCTTGGTATACACTTCGAGTGTGGAAGGTTGGAGTATCTCGAAAAATATGTACTTTTGAGCTTAGAGAGCCTTTTCCAATTTAATAATCAGATTCTTATAGTGAAATACTCAAGTTGGATACTTGGGCATTGGACGTAGGCTTGGTTATTAGTCAAATTAGTATAAATCTATCGCCATTCTTTCCCTCTTCCTAAATTTTAAATTTCCGAGCTATAAGTTTGTGTTTTCAAAAGGCTACTTCAGTTTTTCAAAAGGCTTCTTCAGTTTTCTATAAAGCAAGAGGTTCTTTTCACTTTGAGCGTCAATAGGCTCCTATCAATTAATAATCTTATTTCTATTTGAGTTCTAGTAAGGTCCTATTGGTTAACAAGCTCTTTCTTTTTAAGCGTGAGCAACTTCCTTTCGATTAATAGACTTTTTTGTGTTTTAAATAATTAACATGATCCTTTCTTTTTAAACGTTAACAGGCTCCTTTTAAAGCGTGATAAGATCTTTCTATTTATTAACGTATTTTGCTTAAGAAAGATTTTATTGATTTAAAATACCTTGAAAATTTTTATACACACAATTCACCCCCTCTTGCCTGTGTTTGCTCTATCAGCAATGTCATAAATGTGAAGGTTTCAGGCATGTACTAGCAGAATGTGCTAAAACTCTTAAAAGGAGAAAAAAGGAAGTCTTATACTAGCACATGGAGTGAAAACGAATCTTAAAGTGAGTATAACAGTGAAGAAGAAATTAGGAGCAATCATGCTACGTTTGTTGCTTTAAACAGTAAAAGTTTAGTTTCTTTTTTAGTGGCAATCAGTGAAGAAACTGCCAAAAAAATTCAAATGTTTCGGTGTTAAATTCTAATTTAGATTATGACTGTGATGATAATGACTCAGAATTCAAAAAGAAAGACATTTGTAAGGCCTATGAATTAATGTATGTCAAATGAGTGAAAACAAGTAAGGAAAATGAGAATCTAAAGAGGAATAATTCAACAATGAAGGATGTCATTCAAGATCTAGAGACGAAGTTGTTGTCAACAATAGATAAACTTAATAAAACAAAGTTAAAGTTAGTCAGTCCCAAAAAAAGAATAAGAATGTTAATCGGTGGTACTATGTGAAGCCTGTTAAGTTATCAACATCGAAATAACCTATGCCACCAATACAAGGTGGGTGTGCACAGAACTCATCTAGGTTCTTGTCAGCAGAAACTGTGAACTTATTGGACAACGATTCACCAATTATGCATGTAGACAAGTCTTTTAATTCTTCAATTATGCTACATTTTGAAACCATTGTTAGAGAACAGTGAGTTCCCCTACAAAGAAACAAATTGATTTTACGGAAACAAAAGATGACAAAACTAATAGCATTTAAAGAGAATCATGCAATATACAAAAGAAAAGTAAGATGAATTCTAATAAATCAAGCATTAAACTATATAATCAAAATAGCCGGTAAAAAATTAAAAACATTGAGATAATAAGCAACTATAAGCATATGAAACTGATTTAGGATACAGAGACTCACCTGAGTGGCTTTTTCCTAAATTCAACAACCTCAATATTGAATGGGAAAAAGTAGGCTTCATAATAAACAATGGTTTGATAAGTTTTTACAATTCCACAAGAATCTATAGCATCAAATGTTGCATAATATCCTATGACACAAGTACTACCAACATAATTTGCCTTGATAATGCGATCAAGTTTCAAATTTGTCCCCTGCAGAACCAAATCAAATCAAAATAAACTCAGTAAATTAAAGAAAATGCAACGGTATTTCATAAATTAAAAATAAATAATTTGTCGTCATCCAACCTTTTCGTTGTTTTCTTCCGAGACAACACAATGAGTGCATCCTGGGAGCAATATTTGCTTTTTCACTATCTAAGTTAGCCATATTCAGAGGATATATGATACCACCAATACAAGGCGGGGGTAAACTGCTTCTGATAAGATGCTATCTTGATATATTATTTGATGTTATATCTTTTGTTTTGCATTTATTTTTGTGCTTAAATATTAAAATTAATGTTTGTTTTGTTTTAGGAGATGAAAAGTAGAGATTGCCTCAAATTGAGAAATTATTAGTGATAATTACAAATTTTGGATGAAGTGGAAAGATTGCCGTAGTAGATAGAATTGATCACTTGAAGAGGTGGAGTTTGATTGAAAGATTTCATTTTATTCTTATCATATAGGATTTGAATTTGTTTTAGATAGAAATCCTTACAAGTTAGAATTAGATTATGATTAGAATAGAAAACTCTATAAAAGGGGCCCTCCCCACCTTCCAAGATTAGTTCTCTTCTTACTTTCTCTCAATTATTTGTCTTTCTTATATTTTTGTTATGAGAGCAAAAGTCATATGTGGCCAAATTAAGTTATTATGATTCAAGATGATTTGATATTCTAGTTGTAACCTTGTGAGATTTTGTGTTCTAAACTTTTATTCATGTTTTAATTTAAGTATTTCTTGTTTTGAGTTCCCATATTTAATGAATGATTAATATTTGATTAATATGATAATTTAATTTAATATTGATTATTCTCTCGCTATCCGAGAATTCAATAACCTGTAATTGTCATGAAGCAATGATACAAGTAGCAAATAGGTTATTTATAAATTTCCATATTTAACTTATGATAAACAAGAAAGCTAAATTGAATAATTGCATCTATCTCGATTATTTAATTTAGGATTTAGTTTTTTTTACAAAGTTTATTGCTATCATTTATTTAATATGGAATGCTATCACACTCAGTCAATAGATGATAAATTTTGGTTTAGATAGTGGGTTTGAACCAATTAAATTAGGAAAATTTGAGATTTATTACGGTTATCCTAATATGTTTCAGACTAACTACTTGAATTATAACAAATATTATCAACAATCAATATTACAATTAGATGAGATATTTCGCTTGAATCCAAGTTACGTATTCTTGAATTTATGCCTTTTATATTCATTTAATTTATTTTGATTTTGTGTTAATTTTAGTTAATTAATTGATTAACCCAAAATTCCCTGTTTTACTTTGTTACTTGAAATTAAGAAGCTAGTGTTTAGTTCTATAAGGATTCGACCTGGTTTTACTACTACTACAAAAGTTTGGAGAATCGATATTTTTTTGGTGGCATTAACAACCCGACCAATACAAGGAGGGGATCAAATTCTTCCAAGTGACTTCAATATATTATATATTGGAAAATTAAATACAATTTCTTGTAAATAAATTGATTATATGTACAATTAATTTGAACTAATTAATGAAATTAATGTTTTTAATCATATTTATATCTAGTATTTTCATTTTAGTTTACTATATTATATATATATATATATATATTGTTTTTGTTTTAGACGTTATTGTTATTTTGTAATTACCAAATTCATTTACAGCGGAGAAGACAAAGATGGAAAAGTACGAGAAGAAAATAGCAATGAACTATGGAAGAGTATGAAAACAAAATGGCATCAAACCATAGAAGAGTAAAGAGAAGTGAGGTTTATTGTGTGGTTTTTCTAGACTCAATTGTGCATTCTTTTAATGTGGGGGAAGAAGTACAATAAAAAAAAATGGTTTCTTTAAAATAATTGATTCTGTAAAGATTAAGTATACTGTAGTTGATGTGTGTAGCCTATGTCGGAAACAGACAACCAAGGACAACCAATGATAAACATGTATTCCTGATCTTGTTAGTGATACTTTCTTGGTAGGGGTTGTTTCCGTTCTCGGCAAATTTGCGGAATTGAAAGTACATGACACAAGTAATGATACAAGTTTATCACCTTAACAAGGGTCTAAATCCTGATTCAAGTAATGATACAAGTTTATCACATTACTATCAGGACTCGGCTTTGCTTGTTTCCTTTGTTGAGTCATAAAGCTTTGTTTCCTTCACTCGATTTCCTAAACAAATTATAAACTTTATAACAATTGAATAGAATCACAAACAAAATCAGGGGAACTTGTCGCAGCTTTATCTTATGCAACAGTTGAACATGCCGTAGGTTGTAAGAAAATGGATTCGCCAATTGTCAAGCACTTAAAAGATATAAAAAGAAAATAGTTTATTAATTATTTAAGGTGGTAATCAATTTTTAATTAAAATTAAAATTTTATCATATCTCATTATTTTTTAATAAATAATTAATCTAGATTTGCATAAAATTTACTATTTTGAACTTTATGCACGTGTATGTGGCAATTATATAATATTACCAAATATTTTCTTTTTGTTGACCTTGAATGATTTTAATTCCAAATATAATAGCATTCAAATAGTAAAGAAATGTTAAGGAATTTGAGTCTTGTATGTACTGATAGAATAGCAGGTCTGGGCGAGAATGTTAGCCTGTCTTATTCTGTCCAATGTCCAAACGACGCCGTTTGTTTAAAAATTTTGGCAGGTGTTATTAAACTTGGACAGACGCCTGTGGGGCCCACCCACAGGCGTTGTTTTTAAGCCACAGCCAAAAGCCAGCTTTGGTTTTGGCTGTACGTTTTTGATATTATTAAATTCATTAATAAATACAAAATTTCATAATAATACGAATAAGAGTAAGTAGAAAATTAATAAATATCAAAACTTTAAAAATTTAATTAATAAGAATAATTAAAGAACAATAATAATTCGTAACCATTATAAAATGTGACTAATAATAATAACCAATATAAAATTAGCACAACTTATAAAAATTCCAGCAATCATTTCTAAATTAACAAATTATGTTAGAAAATTACACTTATCATATTTGATATCAATTAAAATAATAAGAATAATAAAAGAAGCATAACGTCTTTATTATCTATTATAATATAATTTATAATAATAATTCTTCAAATAATGTAAAACTGATTATAAGGAATTAGAAAAAATAAGCATATAATTTTTTCTTATTATTATGAACAACAAAATTTATAATATTCAGGGATTTAATCGGAATATTTAATATCATTAATTAATAAATAGTTTTTTAATAATAAGAACAATAGTAAATACAAAATTAATCATTAAAGTCCATTTTTAACAGTTAAATTAATAAGAATAATTAAATAACAAAATTAATTTTTAACAATAATTAAATGGTGAATAATTATAAGGCATTATCAATTTAGCACAAGTATTAATAATTCCGCCAATAATTTCTAGAATAACAAAGTATAAGGAAATTACAATTATAAGGAAATATATTATATTTAATATATAATAGCCACATATACTTCAACAGAAATAACTTTATTAATAATTATAACAATCTTAATTATAATAACAATAATAAAATTAATAAAAAAAATTTAAGCAATGTAACTAATAAAAATAATCAAATTAAATTAATTAATTAAAATAATATAAAGAAAAATTTGTAAATAATAATAATAACAGTGTCGCGAACGTTCGTCAGAACGATCGCGACACTAGTATTTTTGTTGAGAGTGGCGATCGTTCGTCAAATTTTTACTGAGAGTGGCGATCGTTCCTCAGAACGATCAAAACAGAACGATCGCCACTCTGATAATGCCTATATTGACAGACTCACGATCGCGATCTCTCGCGATCGCGAGATATATACTATCGTCGTTATTATTAACTTTTTTTAATGTAATTATTTATCTATGAATTTATAATAATAATAATAATATTCATATTAATCATAATCATAATAAGAATAATTTAAATAATAGTTATTATAAATTATATAATAATAAATAATTAAAACGTTATGTATTTCTTATTATTATAATTCTAATAATATTATTCTAATTCTAATTGTAATAATAATTACATTAAAAAAAGTTTATTGTGATTTTAGATTGTTAAAATTAAAATTAATTTAAATTGATTAAAATGAAAAACAAAATTTCAGCTAAAATTATATTTACGTACTGCTATTAATTTAAATATTAACATTACATTATTCTTATTCTTATTCTTATTCTTATTATTATTATTATTATTATTATTATTATTATTATTATTATTATTATTATT
>JANZXP010099010.1:0-20630 GCA_027576715.1 Erythroxylum flavicans
TGGTCCCTCACTGAGTTCGCAAGCTCACCCCAATTTGCAAATATTTTTCAGGACTCAGAAGAATACCCCGTTAGGAGACGGGAGTATGTCTACTGCACAGGAGAGAGGAAAGAAGAGGTTGGGATCAGTTCGCGTCTGCATTGTCTATTTATTTGAGTGTATTTTTCCACAAATAACTGTACTGTATTGTATTCAATTATTACAGTTAAGGTTGAGAGATTTGTACTGAACAAAATTGTATTGTGATTTTGAAATGGGCCCAAGTGGCTAATAAAAGTGTTAGTGATTTTTCAGTACATGTGATATGTTCCGATTTCTGATTAATTGGACAAAGTGTTTTGAAAAGAAAAAGTGGACACACATAATTGATAAGTGTAAAGTGTTCTTGAAAAAGTTTCAAAAAAAAAGTGTACTGAGTTTTGTTAAGTGATGTGACATGCCACCCTCGCGGGGCACGGATCCGGGTATCACTGTCGATATCGGGTTCGGGTTCGGCGGGAGTGGGGTGTTACAGAGATCATCCATTCCTCAAATATGAGTCTGTGGGATATCAAAAAGAAGATACATATGCAGACCAGGGCTTATCAAGCAAGCTCGAGTTCAGCACTGCCTCGATAGGAGGAATCAACGAGTGAAGAATCGGAAGAAGAAGAAGAGGAAGAGCATGGTTGGAAGAAGGTTTTAGATGCAATATCCGAAGCCAACAGAACACTTGCGGAAATAGCATGCACACAACGACACCAGAGCCGAGATATCTGATGGATCCATCGATATTTTAAGTCTTAGGGCGTTCAACTGCCACCTCCGACACCATCACCACCTCCATCTCCTTAGGATTTCTATCTAACCCAATTTTTCTTTTCCAAATTAGCCTTCAGTTCTATTTTGTTTAAGTTTTTATTTTTTATTTTTATTTTTATTTTTATTGGTAACTTTGTCTATTCTTTGTTACTTTAATTTTTCATGTGTTTGTGTGTGCTTCCTTCTCACATTGAAGATAATGTGTTGTTTAAGTGTGAGGAGAGATTTTGTGTTTTGCTTTTGAATGTGATTGTGCATACTGTATGATAGTTATTAGATTACATTATGTGAATTGTGTGAATGTGTCAATGGCTTCAATTGAGTGAAATTCATTTAATTTTGGACATAGTTTAGTAGGTTGTGAATGATCACTAGCCTGCGGAATTAGTGAATTAGGGAGCCTTTGGATAAATATACAGCTTAATTAGGACTTACTGTAAATTTAGCACCCTTTAGATTGTCACCTTCATTCTTAATTTGATGTCTTTTAACTTAAGTCGCTTACCTAGTATTTTTCATGAAAACGAATAGCTAAAAGCAATAAGGTAGGCAATAAAAAATTTTAAAAAAATTTTCGCTCAATAAATTACTATTTTGCTGACTTTCAGGTTATGAATAGAGCTAGTAGCTAGATGAAAATGTGATAATAACTGATTAACCGAATCGACACGCATCATAAATGTGTGCCTTCGTGTAAAAAGGCTATAATGACATTTCAACTAAGCTGTTTAGTAAAATGACTTAGTTGAGTAACCGAATCGGCATTCATCATAAATGTTTGCCGCCGAGTAAAAGACTAAGTCCGAGTTTAAATAAATAAATGAAAAAATTTTGTTTTCTTAATAAAAACCTACCGGACTTGTAATAAGCTTGAATTCTCATGAAAATGTACTTAGGAATAGTTACAAAGTCTAAGGGACCGAAAAATTATTAATGTATGTGTACAATTGAAATGGGTAAATAAGTTAACACTTAGATCTTGATTAAGTTGTATATTTAGTTCAAATCCCTAGACACATATTTTGCATGTTAATGATTTGATATAACTGAATGATTGTGTTCAAGATTAAATTCATTTCATAAAAATCAATGTCATTGCCTCATTATTGCATTGTGTTTTTTATGTTTGTTGTGTGTTGTTGTTTTGTTTGCTTAATGACAAACAAACGTTTAAGTGTGGGGATATTGATAGTTGTCAATTGCATGATATTTTAGGGTTTAATTTTTTATGTATTTTGTGTGAATTTGAGTGTTGAGTATGCATTAATGGTTTAATTATGTTAGTTTGAGTGTTTTTACGGGTTAGATTAAGTCTTTGAGCTTAAATATTATATTTTTGAGGTACCGTGATGCATTTGATAGTGTTTCAGGGTAAACAGTGAAGAACGGAGAAGATTCGAAGAGTTTTGAGCCAAATACCTAGCCTATAATCGTGGTAGAGTAGGCCACAATCGTGACAAAGAAGGACGAGCCAGTAATAGCCAGGCCAGAATTATGCACATAGGGCACGATCATGACAGAAAGCCTTCAAGTTAGGCCACGATCATGCACATTCTACCACGATTGTGAAAGAAAGATTAAAGCGCTGGCCACGATCGTGGCAGGCAGGGCGATGATCTTGGCCTACGTCAGGTTAATAGAAAAACCTAAGTTTCATAAGATTTTATGGACCGTTTTGACCCCGACTTTGACCTAAAGCCTCAAAAGTATAAATAGAACATTACAAGTCAAAGGTAGTAGTCTTTGGAGAGCCTAGAGAGTCGTGCAAGAGAGCTTTGATTCAACCAATTATGAGAAAAAACCTAGAGAGAAATCAAGAGATTGAGGAAGGAGACAAACGAAGAGAAACACGGAGAAGAGCTTACTGCAACTTATTTCCCGAAACAGGTGGGTTTCCACTATCGTCATCTCCCCGACTTCATTCTCGACGTATTTTCCATTTATTTCAGTTTTATTCATGTATGGGATTGAAATAGGTGTTGAGAATCGTTTGTGTTGAATGTTGAGTTTGTGTTTATACTCACCTTTGGATCTTGATTTTTGAGATTAATTAAAATCAATTGATTGTGTTTTTATTGATTTAATTTTGATTTCAATTATGCTTTTAATAACTTGGCAATAAACTAAGAGGGTAAGCTGGGTAAAAATAATCAATTTGGGCTAACAAGAGTAAAGTGAATTGATAGGTTAAGAATTGAATCAAATCGGTAGAATTATATAACGAGAGATCGAGTATAGGTTCCCGGTAGGTTAATAGACAACTTCGAATTAATTTAGGTTTTGGGCCAATTGCAAATCGAGAGATCACAATTCGATAATTTAAATTAGGGATCATCAATTAGAGTTAAGAATTATAAGTCGAAAGAGAGTAATTCACCCTATGATCGTCTAGATCCGTTAAGTCAGTGATTGCATAATTGGTTAGGTTTCTATTAATTTTGAATCAAAATCCCTTTTCTCTCACTTGATGATTTCTAGGTTAATTTCAGATTGGGTTATGTGATTACTATTTTGTTTACACTTCGGCACTTTAAATTCTCATAATTGATTGTTGATTGATTTAATTTATGCATTAGTTATTTGTTTAGAATTATTGTAGTATAAGACGACCTTAGATTTTAAGACTAGATTAGACTTCCTCGTGGGATCGACACCTTAGGTACTACGCGAACGACCCGTGTGCTTGCGAAATTTACCAAGGTTATAAACAGTAAAACTTAGCGTGCGCAACCTTGCGACTATAGAGGATGATAGTTATGATTTGCATTATGTTTTAGGGTGTAATTTGTTAGGCAATTAGGGTGAATTTGAGTGTTGAGTGTGTATTTATGGTTTAATTGTGTTAGCTTATGTGTTTAAGTGTTTTTATGGGTTAGTATGAGTCTTTGAGCTTAATTGTTATATTTTTGAGGTACCTTGATGTGTTTGTTAGTGTTTCAAGGTAAACAGCGAAGAACGGAGAAGTTGCAAAGAGTTTCGGGCTAAAAATATAGGCCACGATTGTGGCGTAACAGAGAGGCACGATCGTGACAAAGAGGGACGAGCCAGGGCAGCTAGGCCACGATCGTGCACCTTGGGCAAGGTCATGATAGAGAGCTTGAATCCAGGCCATGATCGTGCACTTTAGGTCATGATCATGATAGAAAGGTTTAGGCGCTGGCTACGATTGTGACTTACATCCAACTAAAACAAAAACTCAAGCTTCGTAAGATTTTTCAGATCGTTTCAACCCCGACTTTGACTTAGAGCATACAAAGTATAAATACATCATTATGAGATAGATGCAACCGTTTTGGAGAGTTTTAAAAGGAGAGTCTTCAAGTTAGCCAATTCTGGAAAAACTAGAAAGAGATCGAGAGATTGAGGAAGGAGATAAAGGAAGAGAAATATGGAGAAGACGTTTGACGTGACGTATTTCCCTGAACAGGTGATTTCCCATTATCGCTACCTCCACAATTCTGTTCTCGACGTATTTTTCGGTTATTTTAGTTTTATTCGTGTATAGAATTAAAATAGGTGTTGAGAATAGGTTATGTTAAATGTTGAGTTTTTGTTTATTCTCACCTTTGAGATTTTAAGTTTTTAGATTAATAAAGTTTGATTGATTTTGTTTTCTGTTAATTTAGTTGTGATTTAATTATGTTCTTAATAACTTGGCAATAAACTGAGTTGATTAGCCGAGTGAAAATAATCAAATTGGGCTAACGGGAGTTATATGATTTGATAGGTAAAGAATTGAGTCAAACAGGTAGAATCATATAACAAGAGATCAAGCATAGATTCTCAATAGGTTATTAGACAATTTAGAACTAATTTAGAATTTGGGTCAATTGTGAATCGAGAGATCACAATTCCATAATTTAAATTAGAGATTATCAATTAGGGTTAGGAATTATAACTCAAGAGAGAGCAATTCACCTTAGGACCTTCTAGACCTATTAATTCGATAATTGCACAACTGATTAGGTTTTCGTTAATTTCAGACTAAAAACTCCTTTCTCTCACTTAATAATTTCTAGGTTGGTTTTGGGATTGGATTGTGTGACTTGTTATCTTGTTTAGATTTCTGCATTTTAGTTCTTGAAATTAATTATTTGATTGGTTTATTTTCTGCATTAGTTATTCATTTTGAATTATTGTAGTTTAGTACAACCTTAGATTTTAGAACTAGTTTAGCCCTCCTCATGGGATCGATAGCTTAGGTACTATATGAATGACCCGTGCGCTTGCAGAATTTACCAAGTTTAATATATATTAAAACTTAACGTGTGTAACCTTGTGGACAAGTTTTTGGCACCGTTGTCGGGGAGGCAATTTAGTTCTATAATTTAAAGAGTTAGAGTAGTTTTTAATTTTTGTTTTCATTTCTCTCGTTCATTTTAAGAAGCGTGCTCTTGCATGAAAATAAGAGTCATGAGAGGTTCGAGTCGTGCAGCAGAGACAATAGATTTAGATATCACATTATTGAAACAAACCTTTAGGAAAGCTAGCAAGAGGAAGACGAAAAGTTAGGAAAATCACAAATGGCCGAGGAATTTTAGAGAAATATAGATCAAGAAGCTAGCCAAAGGTGGCAACAGAAAACCCTCGTGGACTTTATGAGGCCAGGGTTCAACCCATCGAACCAACGAGTGGCTAGGTCGCCTGTTCAAGAGGCCTCATTCAAGATTAAGCCAGCCCTCCTGAACATGCTTCAACAGAACATCCAATTTTACGGATTAACAAATGAGGATTCTAAAGTGCACATCGTGAACTTCCTCGAGATCTGTGATACTTTCTGGTATCACCAAATGTTGGAAGATGTTGTTAGGATTAGGATGTTCCCTTTCACACTTAAAGATAAAGCAAAGGCTTGGTATCATTCACTGAGCCCCGCCAACATCGTGACATGGGAGCAGCTTGTGCATGCCTTTTTTAGACAAGTACTTCCCGCTGACAAAGACCACGAAGATAATAAAGGAAATAAACAATTTCCAATAAAGTGACCAAGAGTCAATTTATGAGGCATGGGAGAGATACAAGGATCTACAAAGGAAGTGCCCACACCATAACCTACTGAAGGACTTCCTTCTGTAGACTTTCTACAATAGAGTGAACCCACCTATTAGAGGCACGATCGATGTAACACCAGGAGGATCTTTGATGCAGAAGACGGTCAATGAAGTAAAGGAGTTGATCGAGGAGATGGGCAGCAACAGCTGCTTATAGATGAGCGAGAGAGGTAGGCAGCCTAATACTTTTCGAGAGCAAAAGGAAGTCGCCGCAGTCAAACAGATGACTGAGATGCAAGTGAAGATCGATAATTTTACGTGACAACTAAACAACGTGATGGCATCGTCATCAACCCAGATGAAGGTTGTACAAGTGAACTATGAGCTATGTGGTCAGACAGGCTATAATATTATGGACTATTACTTGATAAGAGAGGATAATTAGGAGCAAGTGAACTATATAGGGGCAAAATTTGGATGAGGAGGGGGAAATAATCCCTACTCCAACACTTACAACCCCGAGTGGAAGAATCAGCCCAACTTCTTCTGGTCAAATAACAATAGAGGACAGTTTAGGCCTCGGGGGAAATTTAGCTTTCAACAACATAAAGCAAGCTCGAAGGAGTCAAAGTTGGACAAAATTTCGATAAGATCAAAGGCATGAAGGAAGCACATAGGAGGCTTAAGAGAAAATTCAAGCAAGTAACGAAGAATCATACCTCATCTATACACAATTTAAAAGTCCAATTGGGCCAATTAGTAGAGGCAATATCGACTCAGAATGTCAAAAATCTTCCAACCAAGTCCAATCTGAAGGAATGAATCATAGTCATCAGTCAAACTTAGGATGAGGAACTGGGAAAGGTAGAAGATAAAGTAGAAGGTTAAATGGTTAAAGAAGACCTTTTGACTAAGCCCATGATTGAGTCACTCAATGCAACTTGACATGTATTTCCATTCCCTATTGCACAGCAGCAAGAGTTATATGCAAAAAGGGAAGTGGAAAAAGAGATTGAGCAAAATAAGGTCAAGGAAGTGACAGAACTAATACAAATAAAGCTCAAATTATAGGAGTCTGTCAACAAGAAGGTTAAGGACCGACCACTGGAAGATGACCCCAACATAGCTACAAAGAAAGAGGACCCCAGGGACTTTTTCATCCCCTGTAGTATCAACAGGATCATCATAGACAAGGTGTTCACGAATTTAGGAGTGAGCATAAATATGATGCCCTACACCTTCAGTCTAAAATTAGGGTTAAGAGAGTTAGTGCCCACTAAATTTTTGGTTAAGACGGCCGATAGAACATCACATACACCGATGGGAATTATACAAGATGTGCCTATAAAATTTATCTTTCCCACGAGCTTCTGCATTTTGGACTTCAGCAAAGATGAGGACACCCCTATAATTTTTGGACGATCATTCTTGGCCACTGTATGCTCAATTATTGATGTTGATGGGGAAAATTAACTCTGCGAATAGGGAAGGAGAAATTGACATTCAAGGTGTACACTAGAGAGTATGGAGCTCCTTCACCTCTAGTGGATCTCAAAGAACCAAAATCTCGAGGCGAATGGGAGGATATAGAAGATTTTAGGAATGCTTTCATGAAGAAGCGCTTGCAAAGGAGAAGGCGAGGAAAGGAAAATTACATAGAAAGTGGGGAATGCAGCATAGTAGCTCGCGTTCAAACTTTGAGACTAATGAAGACGCTATCATCAAACCATTCATTCTAACCACTATGAACTTAAAAGAGCATTGAACTACTGACGTTAAAAGAAGCGCTGCATGGGAGGCAACCCATGGGGAAAATATATAATAAAATAAAATAAAATTATTTTCGTTGTTAATTTTCTTAAAACATTTGAAAATTTATAGTTAGGATCATTTTTGTTTATATAAAATTGAAAAAGGAGTAGGAATTTGGAACTATATGGATGATCGTGCAAGCATGAAAGGAGAGATAAAAAAGGGCCATAAAAGAATCAAGTAGTGGAAGTGAGAAGATTGGAGAAAGAACAAAAAGGAGCAAGTTAGAAGTGGTGGTATGTCGCTGGCCACGACCATGGCCTAACTAGTGACTATGTAGCAAAAGGGAAGGGCGCGAAAATTTTTTTAAAACAACTTTACCATTTTACCCTTCTTACCACCTATATATTCAGTTCTAACTTCACTTTCACTATCACTTTCATTTTAACTTTATCTCTCCTAAATTCAAGCATCCAACCACTCTTACCTCTCACTAAAAGTTTCAACTTTCTAATTCCTTCCAAATTCTACCAAATCATGCAACGCATTAAACAATCACCTAGTCAGGAACTATATGGACAATAGCAAGTTGTGGGATGGGGGAGATGAAATCGAGCAGTGGATTTCGAAGCACCCTTTCCAATTTACACCGAGGAGGAAGGTACTCATTTTCGATCCCTTCGTTTTAGACAAATTGTAGTTCCCAAGTATTTTGACTTTGATACACTAGATAGACTAGAATTGCATCAGCGGATAGAAAACCTAGCTGAGAGGATCCAATGGGCTCAATTTATTAAATTTCAATTCCTTGTTTTTAAGGAGCTTACACTAGAATTTTTTACTTCCCTGACATATAACCCTAGGAATCCAAAAGAATTATAGTTTAGATTGGGAGGACGAGCCTATGAATTAAATGTTGAAATCATATGCGAGATGTGTGGATTCCTCGAGTCCACCATCTTTGATCAATATGATGACTTCTGTCCTTCCCAATATTGGAATGAGCTTACTAGAATTGAGTAATTTTATGTAAAGAATGCTTATAACAACATTATGTGTCAGCTAGTTTTCGATAAAACTAAAACCAATAAGTGTTCCACTAAGGAACTCTTTATGTTGTGGTGCATGGACCACAGTATTCCAGTTTGCACATCCACGCATATGCTTAATGTCATTGTAACAACTTCGCGAAAGAGGAGCAACAATCTAGGAATGGGGTATATAGTATCCGCCATTGTAGAATATTTTGGCATGGAGCAGAGGGGGTTAATGGTCCATCCCCCTAACTTCCTACATCATCATCACTTACAGAGGGCTAAAATCCTTAAGTCCCTTAATATGGAACTTAGGGATATCAACTAAAGGACACATATTTGGATCAAGGCAAGTCGGGCAAGTTTAAGCTCAGCATCACCTCGGTAGGCATAAGAGGAATCCACCAGTGAAGAATCCGAGGAAGAAGAGGAAGAAGAACAAGGTTTGAAGAAGGTTTTGGATGCAATCACTAAGACTAACAAGACACTTGCAGAGATGGCACGCACTCAACGATGCCAGAGTCGAGATATCCAACAAATTTTACCTTCAGTTCTATTTTATTTTTTTCTTTTTCAATTTTATCTTCATTTCTATTTTATTTTTATTTTTCTTTGATTTGTTTCTGTTTACTTTAAATTATGTCTGTTCTTTTGTTTTATGTGCTTGTGTGTGCCTCCTTCTCAAATTAAGGACAATGTGTTGTTCAAGTGTGGGGAGGGATTCTTTGTTTTTGCTCTTAAAAGTGATTTTGCAAACCGTATGATAGTTATTAGGTTGCATTATGTGAATTGTTTGAATGTGTCAATGGCTTAGATGAGTAAATTTGTTTAATTTTGAACATAGTCTAGTAGGTTGTAAATGATCATTAGTTTGCAAAATTAGTGAATTAGGATTCTTTAGATAAATATACAGCTTAATGAGGACTTAGTGTAAATTTAGCACCCTCCAAGTTGTCACATTCATTTATACTTTGAAGCCCTTTTAACTTAAGTAGCTTAACTAGTATTTTTTTATGAAAACGAATAGCTAAAAACAAGGTAGGTGAAAAATAAAAAAAACTTTGTTAATAAATTACCATTCCGCTAACCTTCGGGTTATGAATAGAGCTAGTAGCCAGTTAAAAACATGATAATAGCTGAGTAACCAGACCGACAAGCACCACAAATGTGTCCTTCGTGTCAAAAGGCTACAATGACGTTTCAACCAAGCTATTAATAAATGACTTAGTCGAGTAACTGGATTGACATTCATCACCAATGTTTGCCTTCGAGTAAACGAATAAGTCCGTGTTTTTATTAAAAAAAGGGTGTTCTTAATAAAAACCTACCAGACTTGTAATAAACTTTAATTTTCATGAAAACGTACTTAGGAACAATTACAGAGTTTGAAGGACCAAAGAATTATTAATGTGTGTGTACAATTGAAAAGGGTAATTGAATTAGCACTTAGATCCCGATTAACTTATATATTTAGTTCAAAGCCCTTAAACAAAGATTTTACAGGTTAATGATTAGATATAACTTGTCAGATTGTGTTCAAGATTAAATTTATGTCATGAAATTGTAGTCATTGTCCCATGTTTGCATTGTGTGCTTTGTGTTTATTATGTTTATTGTGTTTGTTTGCTTGAGGACAAGCAAATGTTTAAATGTGACGATGGTGATAGTTGTCTTTTGCATTGTGTTTTAGGGTTTAATTTATTATATATTTAATATGAATTTGAGTGTTGAGTGTGTATTTATCGTTTGATTGTGTTAGTTTATGTGTTTAAGAGTTGTTATGAGTTAGTATGAGTCTTTAAGCTTAATTGTTAAAATTTTGAGGCACCTTGATGTGTTTATTAGTGTTTTAGGGTAAACGGCGAAGACCGGAGAAGTTACAAAGAGTTTCGGGCCAAAAACCTAGGCCACGATCATGACAGGGATAGACGAGCTAGGGCAGCCAGGCCACGATCGCGCACTTTGGGCATAAACATGACAGAGAGCTTAGATCCAGGCCACGATCGTGACAAAAAGGTTTAGGCACTGGCCACAATCATAGCCTGCGTCGGGCTAAAGCAAAAAATCTAGTTTCGTAAGATTTTTCAGACTGTTTCGGCCTCGAATTTAACCTAGAGTGTCCAAAGTATAAATATATCATTATGAGACAGATGTAGCAATTTTAGAGAGTCTGAAAGTAGAGCCTTCATGTTAGCCAATTTTGAAAAAACCTAGGAAGAAATCTAGAGATTGAGGAAGAAGACAAAGTAAGAGAAACACAGAGAAGAAGTTTGACGCGACGTACTTCTCGGAATAGGTGGTTTCCTACTATCGTGGCCTCCGTAATTTCATTCCCAATATATTTTCTGGTTATTTTAATTTTATTCATGTATAGAATTGAAATAGGTGTTGAGAATATGTTGTGTTTAATATTGAGTTTTTGTTTATACTCGTCTTTGGGATATTGATTTTTGAGTTTAATAAAGTTTAATTGATTGTGTTTTTTATTGGTTTAATTATGATTTAGTTATGTTCTTAATAACTTGGCAATAGACTTAGAGGGTGATGAAAACAATCAAATTGGACTAACGAGAGTTAGGTGATTTGATAGGTAAAGAATTGAATCAAACCGGTAGAATCGTGTAACGAGAGATCGAGCATAGGTTCCCAGTAGGTTATTAGATAATTTAGAACTAATTTAGGTTTTGGGTCAATTGTGAATCAACAGATCACAATTTCATAATTTAAATTAGGGATAATTAATTAAGGTTAAGAATTATAACTCGAGAGAGAGTAATTCACCCTAGGACTGTCTACACTTATTAATTCGATAATTGCACAATTGATTAGATTTTCATTAATTTCGGATTAAAACCCCCTTTCTCTCACTTGATAATTTTTAGGTTGGTTTTGGGATTGGTTTATGTGACTTGTTATCTTGCTTAGATTTCTCTAATTCAATTCTTGAAATTAATTATTTGATTAGTTTATTTTCTGCATTAGTTATTTATTTTGAATTATTGTAGTTTAGTACGACCTTAGATTTTAGAACTAGTTTAGCCCTCCTCCTGGGATCGATACCTTAGGTACTACGTAAATGACCTATGCGCTTGTGGAATTTACCAAGGTTAATAAATATTAAAACTTAGCGTGTGTAACCTTGTGAACAAAGATCAGATCAAATTCAATATGAATAAGGCCTTAAAGAATCCAATAATGAGTAACGCATGTATGAAAGTTGAAATTATGGATCAAAATTCGCAAGAACAAGTTGAGAGTTGCATAGCAGAAGTTCAGTTAGTGGAAGTAGAGGCAGACAATGAATAGCAAAACCCTGAATCTAAATGAGATGATGAGATGAAGGAGGTAGATGCAAGTGCATCAAGATAAATTGGTTCGAACTGAAGCACCCATACCACCATCTTCAGAAAAACCACCGATATTAGAGCTTAAACCTTTACCTGCAATGTTACTGATAATAATTTCCAACCAATTGAATGAGAACTAAGAAAGTAAGGTGGTACAAATCATTAGGAAGTGAATGAAATCCATCAGATGGCAGATTGCTGACATTCGCGGAATAAGCCCAAATGTCTACATGCACCAAATAAACTTAGAGCAAGGATGTAGAACAGTGAGGGAGTGTCAATGAAGATTGAATCCTAGCATGAAGGAGGTGGTCAAGTAGGAGATTATAAAACTGCTAGATGCAGGGATAATTTATCCCATCTCTGATAGTGAATGGGTCAACCCAGTACAATGTGTACCTAAGAAAGGTGGAATGATAGTAATAGAAAGTGATAGTGGAGAAGTAATTTCAACAAGAACAATCACAGGATGAAGAGCATGCATAGATTATCAAAAACTCAACTCGGTGACTAAGAAAGATCATTTTCCTCTTCCATTCATAGACTAGATGATACAAGGGTTACTGGTCATTCTTTTTACTGATTCTTAGATGGATATTCTGGATATAATCAAATTTTCTCTACCCTGATGATTAGGAAAAGACTACATTCACTTGCTCCTATGGTACCTTCGCGTACAGACAGATGTCCTTCAGACTTTGCAATGCCCCAGCCACACTTTAGAGATGTATGATGTCTATCTTCATTGACATGATAGAAGATATAATGGAAGTGTTCATGGATGATTTTTCAGTCTTTGGAGATTCTTTCGACATGTTTATAACTAATTTGGATAGAGTTATTAAAAGATGTGAAGAGTCACACTTAGTGTTTAATTAGGAGAAATGTCATTTTATGGTACGAGAAGGGATAGTGCTAGGGCATAAGATCTCACATAAAGGATTCGAAGTTAACAGAGCAAAAACAGAAGTGATAGAGAAATTTTCACTACCAAGCAATGTAAAAGGTGTGCGAGGATTTTTAGGTCATGTAAGATTTTACCGTCACTTCATCAAAGACTTTTCACAAATTGCAAGACCTTTGAAAAACCTTTTAGTGAAGGATGTGTCTTTCTTGTTTGATGACAAGTATCTGTTTGCATTCAACATATTAAAGGAGGGATTAATATTAGCACCAATTTTATCAAAACTGGACTGGACTCTCCCATTTGAAGTTATGTGTGAGGCAAGTGACTAAGCCATAGGTTGTGTTTTTGGGCAAAAGAAAGATAAGAAGTTGCATGCGATTTACTATGCTAGTAAAACTCTTGTAGGACCCCAGCTGAATTACACCACTACAAAAAAGGAATTACTTACAGTAGTGTACGCGTGTGAAAAGTTTCAACAATATTTTTTGGGTTCAAAGGTAATTGTATTCACCAATCACACAGCACTAAAATATCTTTTCAACAAGAAAGATGCAAAACCTAGGCTCATTCGATAGGTATTACTTCTACAAGATTTTGATATAGAGGTCAGAGATTAAAAGGGAGCAAAAAATGTGGTTGCAAATCACTTATCCAAACTTGAAGAAGGGGAATGCAAGCCAAGTGATGACATTAACTAAAATTTCCCCGATGAAACTTTGATGAGCTCGAGAGCTTGACTACACCATGGTTTACAGATATCACAAATTATGTTGCCAATGGTAAACTTCCATCAGATCTCTCTTACCAACAACGCAGACGTCATTGCATGATTGTAACTGATATATATAGGATGAGCCAACCCTATATAGAGCTTGTGCAGATGGATTAATGCGACGTTGTGTTCCAAATGAGGAAATGTTAGACATACTAAAACAATTTCATGAAGGTCAGTATGCTGGGCATTATGGAGCTAACAAAACGGTAACTTGGATACTTGAGAGTGGATTTTATTGACCATATTTTTTTAAGGATGCTCATACCTACGTGGTACAATGTAATCGATGCTAGAGAATAGGTAACATCTTCATGAGGGATGAACTGCCTTTATCCAACATTCAAGAAGTGGAAGTCTTCGACGTATGGGGTATAGATTTTATGGGTCTGTTTACATCTTCAATGGGGAACATCTATATTTTAGTAGGGGTGTTTCACGTTGGGCCAAAGTGGTAGCATCTCCAACCAATGATGGGAAAGTAGTGCAGAAGTTTACTAAATGGCTATTTAACTGGTTTGGAGTGCCATGTACAATAATAAGTCATGGAGGCACACATTTCTGCAACAAATCTTTTAATGCCCTCCTAAAAAGATATGAAGTCCACCACCGAGTTGCCACACTTTACCATCCACAAACTAGTGGTCAAGTTGAGGTTAATAACTAGGAGTTAAAATAAATTTTAGAAAAGACAGTGAACAACTCTAGAAAGAATTGGGCAACAAAGCTAGATAATGCCTTATAGGCCTATAGGATAGCTTTTAAAACACCCATCGGAACAACTTCTTATAGGCTCATGTACGGGAAAGCTTGTCATTTTCCAGTCAAATTAAAACATCAAGCAGACTAGGCGATTAAAGAATTAAATTTTGATTAGAAACAAGCCAGCAAAAAGAGTCTTCTACAACTGGATAAACTTGAAGAGTTTTGTTTTAATGCTTACGAAAATGGCAAACTCTACAAGGAAAAGGTTAAGAAATGGCACGATGCTCTTCTCAAGCAAAAGGAATTCAAAGTACGAGACACTGTTCTGCTATATAATTCACAGTTGAGGCTATTTCCAGGGAAGTTAAAGTCTAGATGGAGTGGACCATTTAAGGTCATACAAGTTTTTGATCATGGAGCCCTTGTTGAAGGTAAAACCTATATACTTGTTTTACACTCAAAACTATAAGTGAACAGCTCGTGACTTGTAGTTAAAAAGAGCAGATATCGATGCCATAGGGATTGATGCCTAGACACCGCTTAATTTAGACACAATTTTGTTTAAGAAACAAAATTGTTAAATGCAAATAATCTAGAAAATTAAATTAAAATTAAAAAACTAATGTAAATAATGGACAATATCGCAATTGCAGAAAATTTGAATTCAAGAATTTAAATGCTAGAGATTACTTTTTCCTTATTTTATCTCCCTCCTATTTTATTGATTGAATTGTGTCTCACCCTAGATTTTTGAATGTACTAATTACCCTCTCTCAAGGTATAATTATTTGTCCCTAATCGAATTAACAGGAATCGATTGAACGATCTCTCAACCTACCCAATGACTCTACCGATTCAACTAGTTATTAAAGTATCCTATAGGTGATCAATTGACTAATCAAGATCTCTCTATAGGTCGCTAACTCTCGTTGTACAATCCTACATGAATTTTATCTCACTCACTCTCCCGATTTGATGCAAGATGATAATTAAGAACAACAATCAATAAAGACAATTGTATTCAATTCAATAAAATAGGAGTTTTGAAAAAATAATTCAAAAGCAATACCTAAAATGAAATCAGCCTAACATGGCCTCCATAACATCATCAACAATCAAATAAACCATTTTTACAAAGAATAGAAGAGATTTAAATGACAGAAAATTGAATAGAAAGACTCCTTCTCTACTTTGCCAAAATATGAAATTTTGGTGTTGATGTGCTATTTTGCCTAATCTTGGTGATGATCCTTGTCCTCAATGCTTCAAACATGTGTTCTTCACTCAAGGATAGTGTTTCTACATGTAGGTGTCGTCTCCCTTAAGATGGAGGCTTAATTCTCTTTTTATAGTCCAAAACCCCTAAGTTTAATGAAGCCTCACAGATTGTCTCAGATTGTAATTCCCATGCTTGTGGGAATTGGCATGATTCCCATGAGCATGGAAATTTGTCACAGACGCGTCTCTTATTTTCTTATGTAATTCTCATGAGTGTGCAAATTTGTCACATATGTACTTCTTATTTCTTCTCCTATTTAATCTTTAGTTCACCCTCCAAGTTGCTCCTTCCTTCTTCCTATATAACAATAGTCAGTTCTTGCCCTCAATTAACATCAAACATAAAAGAACAAAAATGAAAATCAAAATTAATGAGAACAACAAAATAAATCCTGAACTAGAACAAAAATCAACAATTATGCTAGAAAACACATGCCAATTACCTATAAAAACATATCCTAATGCACAACTATCAGCCCTCAAATTGGAAAATGCTAGTAAGGAGAGTTTTAAAGTTAACGGGCATCATTGGAAGTTTTATTTTAGAGGAGCAATTCCCAAAGATAAGGAAGTAATTTCCTTGTCTCCTAATAATTAAGATGCTTTCATAGACGCAAGGTCAAGCTAAGGACCGTAAACCAGCGTGTTTAGAAGTTTGTTTAAAAATGTTAGGTGTAGTTAGATTTGATTTTAATAAAATGTTAGTAATCTGTGTTGACTCTCAGGGAGTTCATCCTTGCCTCCTGCTCTATGAGATTTGGGTCTAAACCTTTTTTTCCTTTTTCAAATTACTTTTCATTTTTATTTTTATTTCTAATTTATTTTCTGTTTACTTTAATTTTATATTTCTTCTTGGCTTTTATGTGCTTGTTTGTCCCCTTCTCACAATAAGGAAAATGTGTTGTTCAAGTGTGGAGAGGGTAATGTGTTTTACTTTGTATGTGATTTTGCATATGGTATGATAGTGTTAGGTTGCATTTTGTGAATTGTTTGAATGTGTCAATGGCTTAGATGGATTGAAATTTATTTAATTTTGAACATAGTCTATTAGGTTGTGAATAATCATTAGCTCGTAAAAAAATTAGTGAATTGGGGACTTTGGACAAATAAACAACTTAATTAGGATTTAGTGTAAGTTTGTCACCCTTTAAATTGTCACATTCATTCATAATTTGAGACTTTTCAACTTAAGTAGCTTACTAGTATTTTTCATAAAAATGAGGTGCTAAAACAACAAGATAGGCAATAATAATAATATTAAAAGTTAAATAAATCACTATTCCGTTGGCCTTCGGGTTATGAATAGAGCTAGTAGCCAGTTGAAAATGTGATATAGCTGAGTAACTGGATCGACACGCATCACAAATGTGTGCCTTCGTGTCAAAAAGCTATAATGAAATTTCAACCAAGCTGTTTAACAAAAATGACTTAGTCAAGTAGTCGGATCAACATTTGTTGATGGTAACACCTATCTACTTATTTTACGCTCAAAAACTGCAAGTGAACGGCTTATGACTTGTAGTTAAAAAGAGCGAATATCGATCCCACAGGGATTGATGCCTAGACACCACTTAATTTAGACAAAATTTTGTTTAAGAAATGAATTTCTTTAATGCAAATAATCTAGAAAATTAAATTAAAATTAAAAGACTAATGCAAAGTAATAGACAATACCGAAGTGCAGAAAAATCAGAATTCAAGAATCTAAATACTAGAGAATACTTTTGTCCTTATTGTGTCTCCCTTCTATTTTATTAATCAAATTATGTTTGACCCTAGATTTCTGAATGTATTATTTACCCTCTCTCAAGGTGTAATTAATTATCCCTAATCGAATTAAAGGGAATCAATTGGATGATCTCTCAACATACCTAATGACTCTACTTATTCAACTAGTTATTAAACTATCCTACGGGTGATCAATTGAATTCATCGAGATCTCTCTTTTAACTAATCAATTAACGTGATGATTGTATGTATATAGGCTGCCAACTCTCGTTGTACAATCCTACATAATTAATTTTACTCACTTTCTCGATTTATTGTAATAACACAAATAAAATCGACAATCATCAAAGACAACTTCATTCAATTCAATAAAATAGGAGTTCTAACAAAATAGTTCAAACGTAATATGTAAAACTAAATCAACCACTCATGGTCTCCATAACATCGTCAACATTCAAATAAACCATTTTATAAATAATAGAAAAAGTAAAATTGATAGAAATTTGAATAAGGAAACCTCTTCTCTTCTCTTCCAAAATATGGAAACTTTGGTGTTGATGAGTTATTTTCTCCAATCTTGATGATGATCCTTGACTTCAATCCTTCCTCAAGGCTCTAAACATGCGTTCTTCACTCAAGGATGATGTTTCTGTAGAAGGGTTTTGTCTCCCTTTAATGATGGAGACTTAATTATGCTTTTATAGTCCAAAAACCCTAAGTTTAATGAAGCCCCACATTATAACTCGGATTATAATTCCCACGATCATAAGAATTGGCATGATTCCCACGATCGTGGGAATTTGCAACAGATGGACTCCTCTTTTCTTTTACTCTTTGATCTCTAGCTTAATCTCTAAGTTGCTTCATCTTCCTTCCTACATAAAAATAGTCAATTCTTACCCTAAATTAACATTAAAAATAAAAGAACAATAATGGAAATCAAATTAAATGAAAACATACAAAATGAATCCTAAACTACAACAATAATCAACAATAATGCAAGAAAAACACATGCCAATTATCTAGAAAAACATATACTAATGCACATCTATCAACATCCCCACACTTAAATCTTTGCTTGTCCTCAAGAAAAATAAATACAGTCACTCAATTTTATCACTTCATTTTCATAAAGATGAAAACATACAATCCCTCAAATTTAAGCCAACTCAAATATCAAGTTAATACACATTTCATGACTACTTTTTCATTGGTGTACATAAGCAAACTCAACAATTAACTCCATCATTCAAAGATAAGTAAAGATGCAACATGAATTTTTCTCACAGTTTTCTCATTTCTCTTAAGTGTTTGATGATTAGTGTTTCGCTCAAACTTCCTATACGAAACTACACTACTATAGGCTTGCTAGTACACTAATTCTCCTCTACAATGATTGCATGCATAAATAGATCAAAAGGACTTGTTTAGGGTTATAATGTGGTAAGAGTTAAGGCGGGTAAAGAGGGAAAAAGGGTTAAGCACAAGCATTAGTAAGGTAAAAAGTGAATATAAAGGGATAACAAAATATAAATCCAAGATATATAAATGTTGGATCCCGCTTTTAGGTTTATTTTTATTTTATTTTATTTATGTTATTAAATTATCAAGCATGAAAATAAATTAGAATTTATGAATTAGGAATTTTTGGAGTCTAATAAGGTATCTTTTGAATTTTATATGGTGGTAGGAATTAAAAGAAAGAATTAAAAATAACAATTATAACTTATTTCTTTTATTTGATATGATCCACTAATTATTTTATTAATGGTTAATTGACTTTATAAAATAATTTTATTTTTGAATAATCCAATTATATGACCGAAATTATGATATGATCCCACCACCAAACTTTAGTGTCCCTCATTGTTATTATCATTATAAATAAATATCAAATGGTGACACATCTGTACGGGGACCGGGGCCAACATTATGTATGTGATTGATTCTGTTGTTGAACTTGTAAAAATTTGTGACATATAAATGATAAGTTCCTTTCTTAAGAGACAAGCTTCTTTTAATTATGTCGGAACATATAAAAGTCACAGGTATCTTTTGAGATCATTTATTATATCTTTGAATTTTGAAAAATATATCTATTATTGCTTGTCATCATCAAAAAGGGGGAGATTGTTGCTCAAAGTTTATATTTAATGATTTTGATGATAACTATATAATATTTAAAAATTCAAATTGGATTTATTTCCTTGTATAGATAACAATATATTTTTAAAAGGAAATAAAATTATAGGAAAATTACTTCCTCTTTTGTAGGAACCTTCCTAGTAAACTTTCCTTATTAACATCCAAGAGGATCTTACCTTTTCAAACAATTAGCTCCAGAAATTTTTGTTCCAACATAGATGATACTGAAAATCTAAAATCAACTCAGAATTAAGATGAAGCAACAGTTAGCTAAAGAAATTGACTATTTAAAGAAGAGCAATAACACTTGTGAAACAACGAGAATATATAGACTTTCGAAACATTCGAGTAACTTCTATATTCTTAAGAATCATATCATTCTTATTGTTCCTTAGAAAGTAAAATGACTCTATCAAGAGAGAAATTGTTATTTAAGAACTTAGTTTTGATTTTACATTTTATTTTTCTATGAGCTTTTAAAAGCTTGTTATATACTTCTAGTGTGGAAGGTTGGAGAACTTTGAAAAATGTGTACTTGTGAGCTTGGAGAGTCTAGTAAAATTTAATACTCAAATTTGTATAGTGAAATACTCAAGTTGAATACTTGGGGACTGGACGTAGGTTTGGGTTGTAAGCCGAATCAGTATAAATCGACTGTGTCCTTCTTCTCTCTCTCTTTCTCTCTAACTTTTAAATTCCGCATTATATTTTGTGTGTGTTCTTTATAGCGAAAGGGTCCTTCACTTTTATAAAAGGCTCATTTCATTTTCAACTTGTAAGAAGTTGCTTTCAGTTTTAATAGGTTCTTTCTATTTTTAAATTATTTTATCATGATTTATCATTTAAGAGACTCCTTTCATTTAAGCAGGATCCTATCTCACAAAAGGCTCTTATCGTCTAACAAGCTCCTGTTGTTTAAAAATGCTTTATTGTTTATCAAGCTCTTACTATTTTTATTCGTTAACTATGATCTGTTTATTATATGAATTGAAAGAACTTGTAAAAAAATTTTTTTACACATAATTCACCCCACTCTTGCGTGTATTTACTTTATCAGAAGATGGTTTTTAAGAAGCGATTCTTAGAGGTTTGACTTAAGAGATCCTTGGCCATAAAGATTATATTTATATTAAGAAATTTATTTAAATAAGATCTAAATGTTATCAATAT